>PIJE02000432.1:249659-349849 GCA_002895965.2 Coryphaenoides rupestris
CAAAATACAGTGAATTATGTGAAACTCTTATTTTTGAAAAACGTCCTTTGAGGGAGGGGGGTGGGTGGGGAGATCACAGGATGAGCGTGAGAGAGGAGCCACATCATCAAACCTGTTGAAGAACAGGTTTAACTCATTGGCCTCATCCAGGTTTCCCTCCCTCCCCTGGATGGTCTTTGCTCCATGGCCAGTGATGGTTCTCATGCCACTCCACACCTCCCTGAGGTTCTTCTGTTGAAGCTTCCTCTCGAGCTTTCTTCTGTAGCTCTCCTTGCCCTCTGTGATCTTTTCCCTCAGTTCTCTCTGCACCTTCTTCATCTCCTCCTTGTCTCCACTCCTGAAGGCCGCTTTCTTCCTGTTCAGTGATGCCTTGATGTCTTTAGTCACCCAGGGTTTGTTGTTGGGGAAGCAGTGCACAGTCTTAGTCGGGATCACACAGTCCGTGCAGAAATTTACATAGTCCGTTATGCAGCCTGTGAGTCCGTCTATGTCCTGCCCATGTCCATCACAGAGAACATCCCAGTCTGTCAGCTCAAAACAGCCCTGGAGAGTCTCCTCCGCATCCTGAGACCACCCCCGTACAGTTCTGGTGACCACTGGTTGCCTCTGAACCGCAGGTTTATAGAGGGGCCTCAGGTAGACCAGGTTGTGATCTGATCTGCCCAGAGGGGGGAGAGCTGTGGAGCTGTATGCCTCCTTAACATTGGCATACAGCAGGTCCAGTGTTTTATTTTCCCTGGTTTTGCAGTCCACAAACTGTTTGAATGTGGGCAGGGTTGATGTCAGAGTGACATGGTTAAAATCACCCGATATTGATATGAACGCGCTTGGGTGCAGTGTCTGTAGACGCGCGGTCACGGAGTTGATGACGTCAGCAGCCCGCGACGCATTAGCCGCGGGAGGAATGTAAACAACAATAACAATGGCCTGGGTAAACTCTCTGGGCAGGTAATATGGACGGAGACTCACTGCCAGCAGTTCGATGTCCGGGCTGCACACACGTTCCTTCACTGTAATGTGTCCAGGAGATGCAATTTTGAGGTCCCCAAACCGGACACTCTCCTCACCTCGGCTGTGCCTTGAGATTCTGTCCATGAAGATCATGAACAGAATCGGTGACAAGGGACAACCTTGGCGGAGTCCAACACCCACTGAGAATGTGTTTGAGTTTGTGCCGAGAATACGGACGCAGCTCGCACTTTGTTTGAACAAGGACCGAATGGCACGTACCAACGGCCCCGGTACCCCATACTCCCGCAGTACCCCCGACAGGATTCCCCGGGGGACATGGTCATAAGCCTTCTCCAAGTCCACAAAGCACATGTAGACTGGATGGGCAAACTCCCATGCCCCCCCAACAACCCTGCAAGGGTAAAGAGCTGGTCCACTGTTCCACGGCCCGGATGGAATCCACATTGTTTCTCCTGAAGCTGAGGTTCGACAATCGGCCGGAGCCTCCTCTCCAGCACCCTGGAATACACTTTCCCGGGGAGGCTGAGCAGTGTGATACCCCGATAGTTGGAGCACACCCTCCGCTCCCCTTTCTTGAAAATGGGGACCACTACCCCGGTCTGCTATTCCACAGGTACTGTCCCCGACCTCCACGCGACATTGACCAGGCGTGTCAGCCACGACAGCCTGACAATGTCCAGAGTCTTCAGCGACCTCTACCAAGGATATGGGTGAGGCTTCCCCTCAAACTCTGCCTCTTCCACAGAGGACATGCTGGTCAGGTTCAGGTAGGGCTGGGCGATCTGGCAAAAAATATAATCACGATTTTATTTGTATTTTTTTACAACAATGTATAATTTGATAATGCTGCCAGTTTGAAGAGTATCCTGATAATGCTAAATGAAGAAGATACCAGAGGGTTCACTAACGGTTCTAAAGTTTAACACTTTAGAACCGTTGTAAAGAATGTAAATATTAAACGCTACAAACATGCTGTAATAGCCTTAATAAAACACACCTTTCATATTATTTGAATGTTAATAAAACAGAAAGCTGGGCAGCAAACATCCCGCATGTTTTTTGAGGTAGACAAAAATAGTAAAACAAGTGACTCAAATGCCCTTTAAGATAAAATAAGTACAAAATATGAATTATGAAGTGGTTACATGTTTTAGAGGTAGACATTAATAAAAGGTGCAAAATGTAAACATTGAGAAAACATTTTTTTAAACAAAAAATAAACACTCAAAAGTGCAAACATGCAACAAAAGTAAACAAGGCACATTCAAATACAACTGTAATAATAATAATAATAATAACATAAAAAATCTCTTAAATGAAATCTGTAAACACTGTAAACCAGTCATTATGCTACACATTTTAGCTTGTGCACATCATTTAACACCATTATAGGTGTTTCGGCACCGCTGCTACTTGTGGAAGGGCTTTCTTGACTCCGCTGCCCCATGCTCTTGGCATAGTCGCTGGGTGCTACCGTTTCAGGTGCTTCAATAGGTTGCTCGTGTTTCCCGTCTTGGTAAACACCGTCCGACGACATGTAGATACAGACGGTCGTTTCCTGTGCCTTGTTGTTTTCGAAGTCATCACTTTGGAACTCTCGTTCCTCGCCGGTTTCACTCATGCTGTTGTCCTTTCCTTTCTTCGCGTCGCTGTTGGTAAACAATGCCTCATGCCGTGGTATAAATGGGCGTGTCCAGCCAAAACAGTGCACACCGATTGGCTGTTGTCGCATTAATTTCCAGTCATGATGCTGCTGTCAGATCTATCCAGATCGAGAAAAATCGCGAAGGCTTATAGATCGAGATTGACAAACATTTTATCGCAATCTCAGCTGAGATGGTTCGGGCATTTGATTAGGATGCCCCCCAGGCGCCTCCCTTCAGAGGTTTTTCGGGCACGTCCAACTGGGAGGAGACCCCGGGGCAGACCCAGAACCCGCTGGACGGATTATATATCTCGTCTGGCCTGGGAACACCTCGGGACCCCCCAGGAGGAACTAGAGAGTGTGGCTGGGAAGAAGGAAGCCTGGGGGGCCCTGCTTAGCCAGCTGCCACAGTGACCCGGCCCCGGATAAGCGGACGAGAATGGATGGATGGATTCAAGATCGATTAATCGCCAAGCCCTATGTTCAGGAGTTCCTCATAGTGTTCTTTCCACCGCCCGACAATATCCTCAGTCTGGGTCAGCAGTTCTCCTCCCCGACTGAGCACAGCCTGGGCCAACCCCTGCTTTCCTTTCCTGAATCACCGGACGGTTTGCCAGAACCTCCTTGAGGCCAACTGAAAGTCCTTCTCCATGGCCTCCCCGAACTCCTCCCACACCTGGTATTTTGCTTCAGCGACCGCTGAAGCTGCGGCCCTTCTGGCCTCCCGGTACCTGTCTGCTGTTTCAGGAGACCCCTGGGCCAACCAAGCCTCAAAGGCCTCCTTCTTCAGCCTGACGGTTTCCTTCACCGCTTGAGATGCACGAGATGTTCTTCCGGAGGTGAGAGTTAAAGACCTCACGGACAGGGGCTTCCACCAGACGTTCCCAGTTCACCCTCACTACACGTTTGGGTTTACCAGGTCTGTCCGGCAGCTTCCCCCGCCATTCTGATCCAACTCACCACCAGGTGGTGATCAGTTGACAGCTCTGCTCCTCTTCACCCGAGTGTCCAAAACATGCGGCCGCAGATCAGCTGATACGATTACAAAGTTGATCAGCGATCTTTGGCCTAAGGTGGTCTGGACTCCAAGAAGGCCGGATACTCTGAACTTCTGTTCAGTGCGTAAGCACACACAACAGTCAGAGCCTTCCCCCCAGCGACTTGCAGTCGCATGGAGGCGACCCTCTCGTTCCCTCTCCCGCACCAGCTCTGGCTCCTTCCCCGCCAGCGAGGTGACATTCCACATCCCTAGAACCAGTCGGTGATGCTGGGGATCCACACGCCCAGGACCCGCCTTTGCCTACCGCCCGGTTTGCAACGCACCCAACCCAAATGACTCTCCCTGCAGGTGGTGAGCCCACAGAGAGGCGACTCCACACCATCCTTTTGGGCTTGGCCTGGCTGGGCCCTGTGTCATCAGTTTACCTGTTGGAAATATGAAGATCCATTTGAAGTCAGAAGCACTCTTTGTTACGTGCACACTTGAACTCAATCATCACGTACTGAGCATTAGCTACTGATGCCCTAGTACAGGGGTCTCAAACTCCCGGCCCGCGGGGCATTTCCGGCCCCCCCCACCCCTCCGTCCGGCCCGCAACGTGATATCAAGTAGAGCCGCTGCTCCTCCGTGTCGAAAGGTGTCAGCTGAGGTGGTTCGGGCATCTGATTAGGATGACCCCCGGGCGCCTCCACTTAGAGGTTTTCCGGGCACGTCCAACTAGGAGGAGACCCCGGGGCAGACCCAGAACCGCTGGAGGGATTATTAGATTAGATTAGATTAGATTCAAATGTATTGTCATTGCACAGCACAAGTACAGTACAGCGAAAAGAAGTTGGCATCTAACCAGTGCAAATGAGGCAGTAAAGTGCATAGTAATAAATAAATATATATACTATATATACGGTAAGTGCAGTAAAAATGTACATGGGTATCATACAGTTATGTAAACAATAAATGTGTAAACTATACGTAGAGGTAGTTAGTTGTGATTACAGTGCAAGGCAGTTGAAGAAATTGATGGTGATAGTAGTCAACAGAGTTCAGAGTTCGTACGGTGGGCATTATATATCTCATGTGGCCTGGGAACGCCTCGGGACCCCCCAGGAGGAACTAGAGAGTGTGGCTGGGGAGAAGGAAGCCTGGGGGGCCCTGCTTAGCCGGCTGCTACCGCGACCCGGCCCCGGATAAGCGGATGGGAATGGATGGATGTATGATTAATTTACTAACTAAATATCATTTGTTTTTCTAAATGCAAAGATGTTAAGATCCCATAAAAAACAAGAATTATGGTTATGCCACTATAGTTCTTTCCATGTAGTCAGAGTCTTCTGAGCAACATAGTAATGCTAATAACAAAGTGTAGAACCCCCGGTGTGCAACGGGTTAACATGTAAAGCCTCCAATGCAAATGGCCGTGGTCTACCCATGTCTCTCCACTTCAGAATGCTTATGAAATACATTTTGGAGACACTTGTTCTTGGCAGGTTGGAGCTCACAGATGTCCACACCGGTCAGATGGCTTGAGGGGGAAGGTGCCATCTGAGTTGTGTCAGGGAGAGAAGTCACTGTAACAGCAACCCCATACACACTCCCAACACATAATACAATAGTACCCAACACACACTCTTCTAATTAGACAAAATGTTTTTTGACAGAATCAGTGGCAGGATCTGGAGCTAGTCATGTGTGAACAGTGAGTGTAAACCAGAATGTTCAGCCTCTCACCATCATGACAGAGTGCTGAATACAGACTACTAATTTTCCACTTCCACGAATGACTTATTAAAAGCAAATGTACGAAGCACATTTACTATATTACTCTATCATCAGATTATATTCTCAGAACTGATCAAAACAATGCCAAATGGAAGCCATAGGAAGCCGAATGTTACAGCTTAATCTGGAAATCATATATTCTTATAAAAAACTATTAACTGCACCATGGCACTAACAACAAGCATTTATTTATGCATCTGGGCTGTCCATAGAGCTATTATTAGGTTTGGCTGTAAGTGTTTTGTGCTCCACATAAAGATCAATCCTTAACATGGCATGAGGTAGCCTGGCAACAGTCCACACTCCTACCTCTCGCTTAGAATTTGTCCCTCTGTTTAGTTATGAAGCTGGATAGTCGCCGTCTAAATGGCACAGATGTACTGGGTGCAGTCCTTTTAGAGCCAAATCTATGTCAGGTGCTGTGGTGGCGAACCGACTATATTTGGCCACTGTGTTCTGGTGAGGAGAAGTGTGTTCTCATCTGGACTTTTCCTTTGAGAATGTGGGGGGAACACATTTGTGCCTTGGGTCAATGGAGTTGGTGGGGTGTGTGGGTGCCAGAATAGATAGAAAGAAGTTTCAGACTTTAGTGAACTGATTTGTTTAAAATTTGAGCTTACTTCCATTAGGATAACTGACAGCAGCTTTAATAGCTCTAAAGGTATTCACACATTTTCCAAAAAGTGTGTATCATTGTGAAATGGAACTGAATATAATCAGTGCATATTTAGCTGGCATTATTTAGCCAATGCATACATTTTTACTAAATAATGGTCTGTATCATCTCTGTCTGGGCTTCCTTTTTGTATGAGTTATTTTAGCCAGCATCCTGGTGGTATGAACGAGAAGTTAACACCTCCAACATGTCCAAGCAGTTGGTCCACATGTATTCCAATCACATCAGAACACTATTATTCTCATCTGGAACATGTGAAACGCTCACCCACATCATACATAACACACCAAATATGGGGTCAATGAGCGCAGATTTCTATTATTCTTAGTGTTTATAGTTGACACAGATAGCTTTGAAATGCTTGATGCAGACCATTCCTGTGGTGTATCATAGTCAGCACTACAATGCCACATAAAGTGACTTAGTTTGGGCTCCTCCAAGGACACGGGCAGAGTGGTAACTAGCTAGCATGCTCAGGCTCTTTTTGAGTGTGTGTGCTGGTGGCTGACTTAACCTGTGGTGCACTGATTAGCCAATGCACCACAGGCGTGCAGCCCCATCCACCGTGTGTGTGTGTGCATTTGTGTGTGCCATGAAAACCAAACAAGGTCGGGAGTGATGTTAACACTTTTATTTTTCCTGCTGTTCCTGGCTGCTGCAGTGGAGGCCTAGCATCCACTATGAAAGCCGTCTATGTGCCCTTGTGCCACATAACTATTCAGTGTTTATATTCTCTCTTTACTTTGTCTGTGGTTTCATTTGTGTTTCATCCGCATTGAGTTGCTATGGAGGGAAAGTTCTGAAGTGGTCTTGCTTTTATTACTCTTTCAACCTTTTATACAGGTGCACGTCAGCTTGGGATCCTTCATAGCCGTTAACATGGCCTATTGTATGAAATGAGGTGATTGACGATGTCTTTCCACTGATTAAATTAGATTACATGCTATGGACATATGGTCTTCTCTATATGGTGCTCTGTGTTTATATATTAATTGAGTCAATCATAATATGTAATTTACCTTTGTTTTAGTTGATAGAAAAGTGTTGAGCAGCTATTTTACATGAAGGATCATGCTCTTTGTCTGCTCTTTCTGTCTATCCACAAGCACACGGCCGCGTTCCATGTAGAGCGCTCCTGCCCTCCTTACATCCTGCATCATCATGTATGCACAGTGATGATGCAGGATGTAAGGAGGTATAAATGTCCCTTTTGTATAAATGTCCCTTTTGTTGTGGACTTTCATCTGGGAGATAGCTCATCTCCTACTGTGGTTTCCTGCATGGCTTGTGAGTCATGAAACTGCGGGAGGCCACGGCCCAGCACCTCAATCTCTTTCCCCAGCTGGTGTGAAATGTGCAGAACAAACAGGTCTAGGTATTACACAGGGATTGGACACACTGTCTGGAGATCCCAAGAGTAAAATGCCCCACTCGTCCATCTGTTTCCAAAACACAATCATACCCCTGATCACGTGACGGCTCTGAAATAATTACCCATGGGTCATTTTCATTTCTTATTTTCATCATTCATAAATGTACGCTATATAAATATTGTTTCTGTAACTGATGAACTGATGAAACTGATGAAACTGAAAAGTGATGAAGTGTGGTAAAAAAGATCAAAGTTTCATTGATGGCCTTCAAAGCATTTGAATGAACAGATGAGAGGTTTGCTTCAACAGACACTACACCGACATTTCAACATGAAATAATTTCAGCAAGCAAAGCAGAAACATGATAAAGGCCCTTTTGATGTTCTGCCACTGAGTCTCGTTTCACACAAGCTATTTCAAGAGTATGGGAGGTTGCTGCCCCAGGCTTTGAGAAGGAAACTTCCCCGATTCCAGACTTGACTAAGTTTGTACTGCAACATGTTGTAGTAAAAAATAACCAAGCAGGCGCTTTTTTTTTTTTGGTGCTTTTGCTCCCCTGCTGAACCAGAAGGACATGGCTTGGTTAAGTGTTTAAGTGTTAGCTTGGATATCTGATGGTAGATGAAAGGATGAGGTCAGGAACACTATAGCGACTACAATACATTGCATTTGTTGTTACTTATGTTAGTGTGTGTGTGTGTGTGTGTGTGTGTGTTGGTCGGCCGGTCGGTGTATGCCTCTACATGTGCATGTGTGGTTTGTATATTTATTTACCAATAACACATCTAAAGGATGCCAAGGAATGCATTTCCTCTTCTCAGTTCCTACAACATCTGCTTTATCAATAAAGCAGTGTTTATCTATCTGAATGCAATGTTTGTGACATTGTTATTTTTCTAATTAATTTGTCACCCCTGGAATTCTTTTTTAGCTGATGATTCATCTGCCTGCAGAGAGCACTGTTGCAGAGAGAGAGAGACTCATAAGGGACACATCAGTAAAGTGAGCTGTAGTGTTGCCTTTCTTTTTCTACCCAACAAGTGGGATAACCTCTGAACTGTGCCTGGGCCTCCAAGGAGAGAGAGGAAATAGAGACCTACTGTATTTGAATATAAATGGCAATGCACTCTCACAGGCAAAACATGAGAAGTACATTTGCAGTTCATATACGTCAGTTGCTTTTGCATGTAAATATGTCAGCCATGTCGTGCACATTTATAGCAATGTACACGATACTCAATCCACGTTCATAAAACAAAAGGTCACCCATGTAAGGCAATGTATGCAATACATTTGTCGCTGTTAGGTTTATGCATGTTTCAACTGCCCAGACATTAACTGTGATGTTGGTTGTTGTGTGCATGTGTGTGTGTGTGGAGGGGGTAGGAGGGCCAGGGGTAGGTGCTATGATATTTTCCTGGAGGCTAAATGTTAATCTTATAATCAGAGGCCATTGTTATGTGATAGATGTTTGATACGTGTGATAGAGAGGCCGATAGAGAGGCCAAGAAAAGACGTGGTGGTGTAGAAGGTGGAAGTGAGAGACAATAAGCACCAGGCCGACCCTTCCCATAGTAAAATGTCGGTATCCTGTGGCACTGTTTCAACATTGCCTTTTCAGACTGGGAATGTTTTCCCTCTGTTTTCAATATAATTTAAAAATTAAACTGACAAATGGTCAAGCAGGTTGTCCACAAATCCTATTATGGCATTCTTCTTGCAATGGCAGAAAGTGTTTCTAAATTATTCTAATATATTATATCCTGCATGTCATATGAATATATGAATAAAATATAATAGATTTCAGTAGGCCTATTACATAATGATGTGATGTTCCTTGTTGAAAATTTGATGATTTTATACATTGTATTGAATTAATAATAAAACATAGAAGAAAGAAGTAGTTTGTTGTCATGATAACAGTTCACATAGACTTCGTTAGCATCTTTAAATGGCTACCCAGTACCCACTTAACAAAGATAAACATAGAGGTAAATATACAAATTGGAGGGAAGCTTCAACACAGCTTTAGTTCTTCTTGTTTTAAATAAAGCTGTAGTTTTCCTTATTTTAAATCCCCGTCTTGGATTATATCAGGTCAAAATAGCTTTTGTGGTCCAAAAATATATGTCAAATATAACCATGTGTCTTCTGAACTCCTTAAATAGTGTTTCTCATACTCTCATGCATAATCCACTACATGTTTTTCTGTGTAAAAAATGAACTGGAAAATGATTCTATTTGGATTAATACTTGGTGCTGTCTGGAGAGAGCCAAGCTTCTTCTTTTGGCAAAAAGTCATTTGCAGAGCGGGCGCCCGATGATTAGATGTAGGGTGGAAGTTGTACAACAACAACATGGTCAATTTGATAGAAAGAGTCGATCAATGCTTTCCAGCTGAGATGAGCACATTGATCAGTCAATACAGAGAGCAGCACTGTGTGTTTCCAGTGTGACTATGTGCACCGTATCTATTTTTAGAGAGCCTACGGCAGCAGATGAAGGCATGACAATGGGGGGTGGGCTATTCAAAGATAGAAAGTAAACTGACCTCAAGGTCAAAATACACAATATGTGGATGGATTTAAAATATGTGTGCAGTCTCTCACATTCTTCCTCTAACCTATTTAACTATGGTTTTTCATGAAGTATGACGAGACGGCTGGATGAAATGGTTGTGTATGAAGAAGTTGCACACATTTAATTGCATTAATATTAATTGCCAAACCTCGTTTTCAATTTAAGAACCAAACATGAATTGCCTTTAAAAGCATTTGGAAGTGTTACCCGATCCAACATGTTAAGTGCACTCTGTATCACTGAGAAAGTCCCACAGGAAATACCGCAGGACGCCAGACAGGGTAACCTAATAAAAGCCAGAGCGCCAAAATCATTAGTGGGGAAACTAACTCCCATAACGTGTCCAGATGTACGGCTTAGTTGGATATTGCAATCGGATCAGCAGTTGTATGTTTTGGGGCCTTTTGGGAGACAAACCGCAAACTATGAGTAGGATTTCTTGAAATGACATAAGCCTGGTCCTCGGAACACAGTAGGAGTGTTCTCTTCCACTCAGCCTCCCCCACTGGGTGTGCTGTAGTCCTGAAGGGCTCTGGAGGGTACAGCAATAATGCTCCACGGCTCCAGGTTTCAAATTGAACCTGGAAGCTCAGGCCACTGGGCTCCCGGTTACTCATGGCTGATGTAACACTCGGTCCTGAGATACTTAGTGAATGGGAAGAGCGATCCCCATCCTGAGTCAGAGGCGTCAGAGGCCCGGGGGGGGGTTTGTAGGGAGCTTGGGTGGTGGGTTGGGTGCTCATCGCTGCTGAATAACAGACTGTTTGCAGAGAACGTAAACATCCAGTTGCAGCCCTCCCTAGGTCCTATGATGATGATGATGCGCCCACATGAGCACATGCATCCTGGCAGGAAGGCAGATACATACACAGCTGCAGTGGTACACAAACTCCCAATCCCCATTATTTTATAGATGCCAATATTACTGCATATTGATCTGCTGGGTGATGGTCGGAAAGGCTGGGAGATGCACTTCTCCATAATCAATTTATTAGACATCAGCCTACTATCCTCCCGGGGTGGCGGGGGAGGGGCGGGGGGGTGGTTACGCAAGTTGTAAATGAACGGAGAGAAGATGAGGAGAACACACTCCTCTGGTCTCCATCCCACATGCGGATTATCTGCTATTAGCTGGTACAAAACATTATCTAATGGGATCAAATTAGCTATACAGGGGCCAGAGCTCGTCCAACTCCCCCCCACCTACCCTCCCCCGCCCTCATACCTCCTCCCTGCTGGAAGCAGCGGTGGAGCTGTGGTATTGAAGGCAAAGGTATTCTTTGGGAGCGGGTGTAGTAATTGCAGTAAATGTAGTAATTGGAGTAGGATAATTTACTTGGAAAAAGAAAATGTAGTCCCCAGGATATCGTCAGTTGCTTCCGTTTCCTGGGACTACAGATCTCTGACGAACTAGCGTGGACCCACAACACGGGGGTCATGCTCAAGAAGGCACACCAAGTCAAATTTCGTATTTTGGTTTGGAGCTGAGGTCACATCACATCAAAAATACAAG
Organism: Coryphaenoides rupestris; assembly: GCA_002895965.2. NCBI lineage: Eukaryota > Metazoa > Chordata > Actinopteri > Gadiformes > Macrouridae > Coryphaenoides > Coryphaenoides rupestris. The sequence continues at coordinate 261,195 of PIJE02000432.1, forward strand.
AACAACCAACAATGACAGGACAGGGTTAAGGGAGAATCAATGAATACAAATGCCGGGCCCCCCAGCAACACTCTCTAGCTCCTCCTGTGAGATCCCAAGGCCTTCCCAGGCCAGATGAGATATATAATCCCTCCAGTGGGTGCTCGCTCTGCCCAGACTGCCACCTCAGCTGACTCTGGATGTCTGAGCTCCTCACCCTAATTCTAAGGCTGAGACCAGCCACCCTGTGGAGGAAACTCATTTCGGGCCGCTTGTATCCGCGATCTCATTCTTTCGGTCACTACCCAAAGCTTGTGGACGAACATAGGTCAGTGTTAGAACCTAGATGGACTGGTAAATCGAGAGCTTCGTCTTCCGGCTCAGCTCCCTCTTCACCACAACGGTCCGGTACAGTGCCTGCTCAGAACATGCTTGACTTTGTGCCAAGAAAACAGACACAGCTCTCACTTTGGACAGAACATTATGACAGATTCAATACAACTTCTATAAAAGAGAGTCATCATCTCAGTGGAGACAAACACATTTTTCTCAAGAAAAAGAGGCGTTGTTGGACCTTTTTCAGTGTGGAAGCAGCATGCAATTCAAAACTCAATTTGTTATTGATGATGATGCCTAAGTATTTGTAGCTGTCCACCAAGTCCATACCAGCACCATTAACGGTGGTTGGTACAGGACTGGGAGATGTCTTCCTAAAACTGATTATCATGTCTTTAGTCTTTTACACATTTAACTGGAGGAAGGACTCCTCACACCAGGAGACAAAGTCATTAACCACTGGCCCATGCTGATACTCCTCAGCATCCTCCTTCATGGAGATTAATAATCATAAAATCGTCTGCTCTTCTACTAAAATATGTGGCTGGATAGTATTCAAGGCAGAGGAGAAATCAAATAACAAATAACAGCGTAGCCAGTGCTTTTGTTCCTTCAAGGTGTCGATTCAGGAAATCTAATAGTGTGATAGAAGCGTCTTCCATAACTCTACCGGCCCTACAGGCAAATTGCTGGGGATCAAGAATTTTCTCCACCTGTAATAAAACCTCTTGTTTAATGAGCTCCACCAAAGCCTTCATAACTAATGAGGTCAGTGCTACAGGCCTAAAATTGCTTAATGTTGAAGGGGATTTTGTCTTAGTGACTGGGACAATAGAAGAATGCTTCCACAATTTAGGAACCCTCTGTTGTTGAAGAGAAAGCATACAAATAAAATGAAAGATGCTGCATAACTGTCCAGCACAAGTTTTGAAAACCTGGCCACATATATTATCAGCAGAGCTAGAGGAGCCCTAGTGCTGTCTCTCAATACATTAAGTGTTTCAGTAAAGTCATGATTTACCTCAATTTGGAATTTTAAATTTCTGACCTAATCTCCTTCTTCAATTTCTTTAACTAACTATATGTTTAAATCATATTGCCTTCATTGAAATCAGTTTTCCTTTTACCAATCAGAACCTTCAGGGCTGCAGAGGCCCATGGTTCGTTGTTAGGGAAGCTTTTAACAACCCTAGAGGGAATAACACTATCTCTGCAAAAGGAAATGTATCTGCACACCACGTCAGTTAGTTATCTGTAAACACAGACCAGTCTGTACAATCAAAGCACCCCTGCAGTGCAAGAGAGGCCTCCTCATCCCAGACCTTCACTGCACCTTCTCCCTCTCCTGCACCGTCTTCCTGTCTTGTAGATGGGTAGGAGGTGCACAGTGTAATGATTTGAGGATCCCAAAGCAGGGCCCTGCACAGACTTATATGCTTCCTTTATGGAGCCATAGAAAATGTCCAGGGTCTTGTTATGGTGCGTAAGACAGCTAACATATTGGTCAAAGTTGTTCAAAGTTTTCTTTAAATTGCAGTGGTTGCACCACTTTAAAAATAGTATCTGTAGTGACCTTTACGTTGGCCTCAGAATGGATGTAAACAATGGTGAATTTGTGTGTGTGTGTGTGTAGCTGCAACTTATTCAAATGTGTGTGTGTGTGTGTGTGTGTAAACAAGATGGCCGCCAGGGGAGCACAGAGACACTGGTTGGGGGTGTGGTCTAACCAAGATGGCGGCTGGTGATGCACAGAGGCACTGGTTGGGGCGCGGCCTAACCAAGATGCTGTCTCGGGAGATTAAAGGGACAAAAAAAAGGGTGGCAAAAAGGGGCATGACATAAAATAGGCACTTAACCAACTAGGTGGCTCTGAGGAGGCCGGGTACAAAAAGGGGAATAACAGACACTCTGTGTGACTGTTCGGGGCCCCAAAATGGCGGTGGTTAAGCCACGTGTATATAGGAGGTTGTTCTAACACAGGCCCAGTGAGTGACTAGGCGGGAGGATATGGATCGCTCGCTTCTAACATCAACACTATAGTACAGGACGTAGTAAAAGAGGATAGAATATAGGAGGGAAGCATGTACAGATCTACCAATGGGGACGGGGTCCCTGCGGACTTTACATCACATGTGGCCTCAACAACCGCCATTTTGGGCCCCCGAATAGTCACACAGAGTGTCTGTTATTCCCCTTTTTGCACCCGGCCTCCTCATTATTCATTATAAGCTAATAACCGACCGTAGAACCTACACCGACACGGACAACAGCTCTATGTCTGGCAAGCACAAGTGTTTTTAAAATGTTTGCGCCATCTGCGATTGATGTACAGGCAAACTCACCCTCCCTGTGATTTATGAGTTACATCACTGTCCCGATCCAGCCGGATAGGCGCCGTGAAGCCATTTATATCCAGGGAAGCATCCGAGTCCCAGTCATTAAGCCATGTTTCTGTAAATCCCAAGAGACAAGCATCCCTGTATTCACATAGGTTACTGATATTCCCATGTATTTTGTCCATTTTATTCCTCAATGATTGAACATTAGCCAGGATAATAGAGGGCAGGGGTAAGCAATTATTTAGCATTTGCTTTCTTCCGTCTTTTCCTGATGTGAGCCTCCTTCTTAAAGTCATTTCTTGTGGTTGCATGATCACAGAATATTTCCAGACTTATGGTGGAGACCCATGAGGGATGTGTAGTATCCAGGGGCTGGCGATTCCATTTAAGAGAAACTCCCACATGTACTTGATGACTCCGAGCATAGTTTACAGTGCAGCACCAGCGCCTCTATCCCCTACGGTGCCTCAGGAAATGTGGCATAAGCACACGATGGCTTGTGAACTTTTACCGTGGCACCATAGAGAGGGTCGTTAGGACGGCACAAAATCAGGTGTGCACTTCCATCCATCGAGGAGATCTTTTGGACCAGGTGTCGGCAAAAAGCCAGCTCCATCAAACAGGACCACAATCACCCTGGGCACTAACTGTTCTCCCCCCTGCGGTCCAGTCGCCAGTTCCGCAGCATTCAAACCTGGACAAGCAGGTTCCAGAACAGTTCTACCCACAGGCAGTGTGCCTACTGAACTGTTCATCATCGCTCAATTATTGGACTTTTTGGACCATTGGACCATTGGACTATTGGACTATTGGACTATTATTTGACTTACAATTACACTAGACTTACACTATTGGAGTATTGAACTATTTTTAGACTGTAGGACTATTGGACTATTATTGGACTTATTATTACACTAGACTTACAGGGGTTAGACTTACAATTACACTAGGAACTACTACATAGCATGCAGGCACTCTCACTGTACTGCACTGGTCACTTATCATTTATCATTATACTTTACCATTACATGTTGCTGCTACTATCTACTATTTACTATTCTTTGCTATTCTAAAAATACTACTGTACTGCACGCGGACACCTTGACTACATTTTTGCACCACCTGCCGTAGTATTGCTACTCTTACTTGCAATTTCTTACTTTTTACTGTACTTATTAGGTCCTATCTTACTAATTGTTTCCAATTGTATTAGAATTTATGTTTAGAACAAACTGCAGGAGTGAATAGTGAGTAAGCATTCCATTCTACTTGTTACATATGGCAATACAGGAATATTTTATCAGTTTTTGACGTACAAATCATGTACAAAACATTCTTTTGTGTTCTGTCCATTTAAATTTAGAGAGAGAGGGAGCGAGTGCTTGGAGAAAATCATTGGTCTAACACACACACACACACACACACACACACACACACACACACACACACACACACACAAACACAGTGTCTGCGTTTGATGCGAGGGAGGTGACAGACGGTTAGGCTCTAACCCTGTAGCGGTGGAGTGAAGTGGTTCTCCAGCCGGGCCGCTGACGTTCACACTTAAATGCTTTAATAGGACTAAAGTAGACTGAGGCCGCCAGTGACGCAGTAGGAGCTAAAACGGGCTCACCACATCAGGCCTGTGCCCTGCCTATTGGACGCCGCTATTTCCAATCCCACAATTCCTCATCGGGCTCAGGAAGTTAGTTATATATATATACATATATAAAAAAGTATAGGTTAATCACTGCTAACCAGGCCCCAGAGAAACTCAACAGTTATTTTAGCTTTGGGGAGCAATGGGGCAAATGGGTTAATGTTATTTGATGTAATTCTTTACATCCAAAGAGTGGTGTGTGTGGAACGTGCTGACAGACTTTGCCTTTGTTTGTTTGTCCCTGGTGTTGTATACAGCTCAGCCTATATACATACAACTGAATAATTTAAGAGAAAACAATCCAATACCCAATATTTTTTTAGCATCACGTCCATGATGATAATAATGTAATTGTAATGATTATCATGGGTGTGTCAGCCTGTGCTGTGCCCCATCATACACTGCTCTGTGTGTAGGTAAGTGGCCAGGAGCGTAGCTGGCGTAGCCGGACAGATATGGTAACAGATGGAGACGCCAGGTCCTTAGCCATTACCTTGGACTTGGAGTCTTATCCAACATGGCAGCCAGAAGTCAACACACCATGTCAGAGATTTAAATAAAGACGAACCAAAATAAATGAATACTTTTTTTATAGTTACATTATTATAGAATATAAGTATATACAAGTACATATAATTCGGAATAAAAGTAGATTTTACAGTTTCAGTGAGGGAAAAACCAACCAAAATCCACCAAATCATAAATAACAATAACAAAAACTAAATGGCAAGATATGCAAAATCTCTGGAGTTAATGGCCAGAGCTTATCCTGCAAGCTGTGTCTCCTATACTGTGCTGTGATAAAAGGACTGAGGGGTTAAATGTTTGTCCAGCTGAAACAACACAGTAAAACTCCTATGCGTCTCTCTAGCCGCCAGGCATCAGAGCTCCAGCGCTAAATATAGCCTGTGCTTGCTCCATGCCCCTGGCAGGGGGAACAGTTCAAATTATGAAGGAAGATGAAAAATTTAAAGGGACAGCCTGCTTGACCATCTCAGTCCTGTGGTCAGACAGGACATTTCAGTTGACTTTTTTGCAGTGCAGTTTCATTACATTTGCAATGAATCATGGCATGTATGGATATTAAACAGAATTAAATCAACACCCCCCCCCCCCCTGTCATATTTAATGGAGACAGAACATTTTTACTTCATGTTGAATACAATTATATAACAGAATAATGATGATAGTCTGTTTCACAAAAGTACTTTCAATCCTACCTGCATATAAAGTATATAAAGAATAAGCATATACAGAATAATGGCCATTATAACAAAGATTTATAGAGAATCACAACTACATGAAAAAACATGCTACATACTGATAACATTTTCAAAACCACAATACCTCATGTGAGTGTATAAATATAGGGACATTGTGATTTCAATGAAAAGTCAGTTAGTTAAAACCAAGTACAACTGGAATATCGACCACCACTGTACGATTTTTGCAGTCATGTTGTTCCATTCCAACTCCTACTGTACGAGTAAATCGTCTGCCATGTAAAAACAAAATTTGCTATTCATTATTCATTATGTATTTATTTATGTATTTATTTATTTATCTCACACTGTGCGGTCTGATCGTCAAGCCTCACACTGCACGTAAATACCGTCGGACCCTGTCCCCATTGTGGCAATTGATATTTGTCAATTGTGGGAATGTGGTTGGTGGCTGGCTGGCCTAATTAGCCTCACCTGGCCCTGTTAGGATCTGGGGGGTGGAGGGGGGTAGCTACAAGCCTGTGGCGCATTGGGCAATCAGTGCACCACAGGTTAAGTCAGCCAACAGCACACACACTGGGGGACACGTAATATCTATTTAAAAGCTCCTTGTTTGAGTCTGAAGAAGTTTGTTTGTTTCTAACCCTTAAAAAAATACATAGCCGGTGCATATGGACTCATGACATGCGTCTTTTTCCTGCCAATGTTTCTCTCGTTCATATTGGTCATGATAGGTGTTATGTTCATGAATAACAGAGACAAAAAGCTGAAGTTGGAGGCTCGGCTTCTACATTTAATTCCAACACACATGACGTAAAACAGAACAGTGAGTCATGTAAAGCAAGACAGTGGACTGTCGTAAACTGTCCCTAACATAACAATCTAGTGTCTGTCTGTGAACGTCCAGATGTAACATTCCCCGCCCACACACAACCTAGGAGTGGTACTGAGTCACAAAGTCCCTCAGGTGTGTGGACCTGGTGCGTCTCTGTGCTGGGCGGGCCTCAGGTGCAACGATGACCACTGGTGGTCTAACTCCGGGCTGTGCCTGAGGGGCTGGGGCTGCTGTGACCTCGAACCGTGCAGCCGGCAAGACCGTAGTGGCAGGCACAACCAGTCCTGGGCAAGGAGGGGCCTGCACCTTATACAGGTGACCAGCATGACAGCGAGTGCCATCGGCAAGCCTGACTGAAGCCAGGCCAAGCTGTTGGCCAACCTGAACGTGGTCCGATTAAAACAACAAGCTTGTGGGGCCGTCGGATCCTGACCCAATCCGAGACATCAATGGCCGGTGACCTAACACGTTGGGCCATATCGAACATCAGGCGCTGGCCCGTGGCAACTCTGGCTCGAACTGCAGCTGGGTTGTAGAACGCTGTGCGGATGTGGTGGATCCCTTTCCCCACCAGGGTTATGAGGACAATTCATGGGAGAACATTTGGTGGCCATTGTCAGTCATGATCTTCTTGGGTAGGCCCCAACTTGTGAACAGCGACTCAAGGATGTTGATAAACACCTTGGCTGTGACAGAGCCCACAAGTGTCATCCCTGGCCACTTAGAGTGGAGGTCGTAGATCACAATGAGGAACCGCTGGTGATGTGGCACCCCATGCAGCTCACCACAGATGTCAAGTTGCAGGTGTTCCCAGGGCTGGGACGAGCCAATCCAACGCTTGCATGGGTGGGGGTGGGGCTGGGGCCCTGGTCTTGCCACTAAGAAGACAGGCAGTGCAGTCCTTGACCAGGGTCTCGATTTCCCTGTCAATGCCTGGCCACCACACGTCGTGACACCGCTGCTTGAGCCTGACTATACCCAAGTGGCCCTTGTGTGCCATAGCAAGGACATGTGCCCAAAGGGCACCCAGAACCACAGTGTAGAGACCACGGGCAACACAGTTGTCAACAGCTCCTCCCTGATCCTAGAGTAAGTGAGCAGCTCGTCAGGCACCTTCACCGGCCAGCCTTGCCTGATGTAGGTTGAGAGTGTAGAGAGGACGGGATCGTCAACTGAGGCATCCTGGAGCTCTTTCACATTATGGAATTGTGGATGATTGTGGTGGGTTGCTGGGAGGCTCTAGCTGGGGCAGACCTACAGACTTTGTGGAAGTGATTTACCTTTCTGCAGTTGGAGCAGGTTTTACCACAGGCAGGGTAGGCAGGCAGAGCTGCGGGCAGCTGAGAGAAAATGGAGCAAATCAGACTCTGCCGATGATCTCTCTCACCTCCACCTCCTCTCAGATTTCACCTCTACTGTGTCAACAGCTAAATCTGCCTTCTACCTTTCAAATATCAACTCTTCTGCCTCCAACCCCAGAAAACTTTTCTCGATGTTCTCTTCACTCCTCAACCTTCCCTCCCCTCCTCCTCCCTCCTCCATCACAGCTGTTGACTTTGTCGCCTACTTTACAAAGAAGGTGAGGGACATCACCTTCTATCCTCCCTCCCCCTGCACAAACCCCTGTCAGCCTTACCTGCTTCGCCCCTCTCTCCTCTGAAGAAGTCAACCATACATTTTGGGCAACATCCTGCCCTTCCTCACTACCCTAATCAACACCTCCCTCAATTCAGGACTGTTTCCAACCGCCTTCCAGACTGCCAGAATCAAACCACTCCTCAAGAAACCAACCCTTGACACCGCCGACATCTGGTACTACAGAACTACAGACCCTCCTTTCATTCCTCTCCAAAACCCTAGAACGTACTGTCTCTACTCAACTATCCTCCTATCTCTCTCAAATCAACCTGCTAGACCGATCAGTCAGGCTTCAAGGCCGCACACTCCATGGAGACGGCCCTGCTCACAGTAACTGTCCCTCCGAGTCGCTGAGGCTCAGATTCTCCTCTCCACTCTATATGCATTTTCCTGGTTTCCTTCCTACTTGACACCTATCAGGTCACACGGAATGGCTCCCTGTCCAGACCCTGCACCCTTGTCATCGGAGTCCCCCAAGACTCAGTACTAGGCCCCTTCTGTTCTCCTTATACACTAGAACTCTAGGCTCTGTAATTACATACCACTGCTACGCAGATGAATAGACACCCAACTGTTCCTTTCCTCCCCCCCTCTGACACCCAAATCGCAACACACATCTCTAAAACCTGGCTGGCATCAGCAAATGGATGACTGCAAACCACCTGAAACTTGACCTATACAAGACCGAGCTTCTCTTCATGCCGGGGAAAGACTGCCCTCAGATGGACCTAGTTGTTACCATTGAGGAATTTGAAGTCTCCCCTGCACCGACTACAAGGAACCTTGCCGTGGTACTGGACTACCAGCTGTGCTGCAACGCCAACATTACCTCTGTGGCCTGATCTTGTAGAATTGCTCTCGACAACATCCGCAGGATCCGGCCCTTCCTCACACATGAAGCAGCACAGATCTTGGTCCAAGCGCTCAACTCTCTCCTGGCTGGACTCCCTGCCTCCGCAATCAAACCCTTATGACGCATCCAGAACGCAGCAGCGTGCCTGGTGTTCAAATGGTAAATGGTCAATGGTTTGCATTTATATCCAAAGTGATTTACAGTATTGCCTCACATTCACCCATTCATACACCGACGGCAGTGTCAACCATGCAAGGTAACAACCAACATGCCAGGACCATGCTCAGGGACACTTCAACGCCCGGGGAACGAACCACCAACATTCTTACCTCCTGAACTACTGCCGCCCTCCTGAGCCTTCCTTCAACTTACCAAAATTCTCTCATGTAACCCCCTCTTATCCACCTCGCATTAGATTCAAGACAATGGTACTGGCCTAAACCTTAGCACTAACTTGCGTGTTTGTACGTCTTGGCATTATTAATTATTAGGACTTTGCATTGTTTAGCATATTATATCTTCTTAGATGGTGGTATTAAACTCAGAATGGTACTTCGGCTCTTGTCCCAGTTATTATGCAGGCAACCTCACAATTATGAAAGTCTTTCCATAAGCCTTGCAATTATGAATGCTTGAAACATGTTCCACAGCGATATATTGCTGTCTCTTTAAACAAATGTACTTATCACAACAAATGTATTTAAATGTACTTGTCGCTTTGCATAAAAGCGTGTGCCAAGTGCCCTAAATGTAAATGTAGGGCCTATCGATTACTTGAGGGCCTAACTGGCCCACATTGAAGTGCTCAATATTTCTATTGTGCAGAGATCCATGAAGACGTCACTGTGACGCAAGTGTAGTTCATGCAGAAAATGTGTCTTTATTTAAAACTGATTTTGATGATTTTTGATTATCCAATGTACTTCTCTACTCCCCGTCGAGAAGTACTGCAAGCATAGTAGATCTTTCACACAGAGCAAATGAGTAGGTGGCAGAAAGAAAGACTGATGGCATATACCAGGCTTTGGGATAGAGTTTGCCTATGGTTTTTGGTGAGAAAGGAAAAACAAAATGATGAAGGGCTTGGGGAATGCTTGAAAATAGGATAAAAAATAAAACAAAGTTGTATCTAGCTATTTGTGAGAGAGGGAGAGAGAGAGAGAGAGAGAGAGAGAGAGAGAGAGAGAGAGAGAGAGAGGAGACATGTCTGCTGGCAGGAGCAGAAGAAGACAGCTGTGTTTGGTGAGGTATTTTTAAACGCATCAATTCTGCTCCAATCCCCTAGCCTCGCTGACCTATTTTTAGCCCGGGCTGCCATTGTTCTATTTTCGTCACCTGTGGGCCACGATTCACATGCAAATCAAGCTCTCTCTCGCTCTCTCTCTCTCTCTCTCTCTCTCTCTCTCTCTCTCTCTCTCTCTCTCTCTCTCTCTCTCTCTCTCTCCCCTCCTCCTATCTGCTGCTGCGGTTTCAGAGCTTCACAGCATACATGCCTCTCCACTGCAATTCTCTCTGCTCTACATTCCCTCCTTAATCTCCGCTTAGATACCTTGCTGAAATACGCCACGAGAGCAGCAGCGGAAACCCAAAGAGTCGCCACAGAAACACAGAAGAGACGCATCAGGGGAAGCAAGCAACAGAGTGTTTGTGTGTGTGAGTGGAGAGGGGGGGGGGAGTCAGTCAGCTCAGTCGAACACAGTGTGGGTTTTCAACACACAGCACCCTCTTCTCCTCCTCCTCATCCTCCTCCTCCTCCTCCTCCTCCTCCTCCACCCCAGCACGCAGTCTGAGCACGTCAGTAGCAGACCGAGGCACCACACAGGAGCACAGAAGAAAACACAGAGAGGAGAGGATTGTGTTTTCTGTTATTGCTTCACAGTGAGAGTTCTGCTCTCTCGCTCTCGCTCTCTCTCTCTCTCTCTCTCTCTCTCTCTCTCTCTCTCTCTCTCTCTCTCCTACTCTACTCTCTGAGGTGGAAACAGCAGAAGAGATATTCTCTAGCTGTTTGTCGCCTTCGTCTCTCCCCCTCTCTTTCTCCCTCCCTCTCTCTCTCTCTCTCTCTCTCTCTCTCTCTCCCTCTCTCTCCCTTGGGTGGCTGAGGGGTGGCTCCATCGTGACAGGAAGCGCGGGGCTTGCAATGAGACCTGAGTGCTGACTGGAGTATGCTGCAGACGATTTACGAGGGCGAGTCGAGTTTCTCCACCTCAGAGCGGCGTCTTGGACACCAGCGGCTCCTTGGCTACACCGAGATGCACAACGTGAACAACACAGGTGAGCACTGTGACCCCGCCCCCCCTCCAGATCTGTTCTTAACACTACCATCGCTATTTCCATCCTGCCCCCCCCACCCCCCAGAGACACAAGCCCCCCCCCTTCTCTCACATTCCAGCCTTTCTCTCATTTTACTATCTCTGGATCTGCCACCACTTGCCTGCCTCTCCCTATTTTACATCCTCTGTTTGCTCTCTCTCTCGCTCTCTCTCTCTCTCGCTCTCTCTCTCTCTCTCTCTCTTGCACACACACACATGCTCTGTAACTAGCTTGTCTCGCCGTGGCACTTGCATACTCTGCTCTCACCCAGTTTATCGGTACGCGTGTGTGTGTGTGTGTGTCCTTTGGTGAGACCAAATTGTCACTTCTCAGCAAAGCAAGGTGGTTTTAGAAGCTCTCTCTCTTGGTACAGGTATTTCCTCTCTTCTTTCTATCCTTTACTGTGCTCTGGGTTAAATGTTTGACTGCTGTTCTTTAAAGTGAGAGGCGTGTTTTTTGTTCTCCACTCAAAACTATTTCAGGTGTTCAGAATGAGATATGTGGTCATCGGATGAGAAAAAAAGTGGTGCGATGTGTGTACGTGTGTGTGTGTGTGTGTGTGTACGTGAGTGTGTGTGTGTATGTTTGAGTGTTTGAACACTTCCATGCCACCCTGTAACATATTAAAGGGAAGAGGAAACGTTGTGACCAAAATAATGATTGGACGTCTTGTTTGCAGGATATTTACCATGGACAATGACTGTTCTATTTTTTACTGGGGCACTGAATTCTAAAGCACCGGGCTGACATCACTATGAGCAATGCCTGTTGCCTGTATTGACTCAAGATGAGTCACCGCCTCTCTGATAGTCTTTGCACTCAACCTTTTTTTGTTTATTCAAAACACCTAGTCATTATTTTGGGGGGAGAACATTTTTGGGAAGGCATTTTTGTGCTCTGTTGGAGAGTGTGTGTAATGGGTAATGGAGGTGTGTGTGTGTGTGTGTGTGTGTGTGTGTGTGTGGGTGGGGGGTAGCAGAGCTCTTTAAAATAGCATAATGTTGAAGTGCATGCTGTTTTGTTGGGCTTGACATGTATATATTGAGGATAATTCTGAGGCAAAGCAAAGACAAAACAACAGCAAGTGGGTGAGAGTGCCAGAATTCAGGCTTCTTGCTTATTCTGTGGGTCAGCTATTCTTGGCTGTGCTATTTTAAGCGGATGGCATTAGCCTGCTAAGATTAGGCGTCTCTGAGTTATAGTTCCATCTCAGCATGCAGGTTCTATAATGGTCCTTGGAAGCAGATTTGTATAAAGAATAATTTCCCGATCAACCGTGGTTCATATTTTCCCATGTGTTTCCTTAAAATAATGACATTTTTATTGTTATAAAATGTATATTGGTAAATGAGAAAACCAACCAGGAAGCTCTGGCATTAGATGTGACTTGGGTTGTTTGTTTGTCTTTAAGGTTCACTGGGTACATTCACAAGTAATATATATTTTGATGTGTGTGATTGCTGCTTTAGTATTTAAACTAGAACATCAAAGGAATGAACAAGTGTTTTTTTTGTTCGTGGCACAATTGCCGCACAATGACAACAGGCTCCTCAGATTGGATCTCCACTTGAATCGAGAAATAATTACTTGGGTAAAATGGAGCTTCTTTCAAAAGAAGCCTTTCAGAATGCAACAATAGTGCACATTTGAAGCCCTCTCTTTCATCTTCACAATCAGCCTCATTTTAACCATTAGTGGCCAGCGGTGCCATGCTAGCTATCTCAGTATTGTCTAATTCAATAAGGATAATTCTATGTGTCAGATATGAAAATGAAATTATTTGTACTGTGACATATACAAAGTTATATAATGACACGTGTTAGCATACCAGCGGAGGCTAAAGCGTATAATTTATATTGTACAGCCACACCCCTCCTTCAAAAACACTTGGCACAAAGCCTCGCTTGAATCTTACGTTGTGAAACTAGCAGTAAAAAATGAAACGGCCTAAAAATAATCAGATCCTACCCTAAAAAACCTGATACTCCCTACTGCAGTCTCCAGGATTATACCAATAATGAAAGTGGGAGTTAAAGCTTGCGCATCTCTCGTTATTTCATGACTTATACATTTAGATGCAGTTCACTTAATGTTTATGTGTGGCTGTTCAGTACTGTCACTCGTGGCACCTTAAGACAGGATAGCAACTACTCTCCCCCACCCCCCTCCCCTGACTCCCTCGGCAAAGAGAGAAGCAGTGCTGGCTGTCTTTGTTAGCAAATAGCCAGCAAGCCACAGCCTCTGCTTCAGCTGCAAGGACGGGCCCCAGACTTAAAAATAAAGGTCTGTTTCCTGCTTTAGACATAGCAGCTGCCTAAAATAACACGGCACTTAATGAAAGATCCACCACCACATAGCAGTCCCAAGCATCCGTTTATTTTTGCCCCCGAAACATCTTCTGCATCTCTGCTTCTATTTATACGGCGGACGATGGAGTTTCAGCTTGCACATGTTGTACTGTTGCATGGTAGATTCATGCATCGAGTTCCAAATGTAAACACCAACTTGTGTCATTTAGGATGAGATTGCTGACATTTGGTATCGGAATAAAACACATAAAGTTGGAGTGTTTTATCCGTACATAGCTTCTCAGAACTGAGGGGAACCTAATTATGTTTTACTGTAAACATATTTTTTGAGAACATTGAAAACAGTTCCTAGAATTACCACTATCAAAAGACTATATTGAAATTACCTATTAACCAGCATTTAATAGTTTTGTAGTTATGCAACTATCTCAACATTATTATTTATTTTATGTTAGTGGTAGTAATTGGCAGACATGGGTTCTGCCACCAATCTTGTTACTTGTTAAAGTATTACATTGAAATATAAAATAGCGATAAAAGTATTCTGTTTTTGTTAAATTGGAAAAAAAAGATCAAACGTGTGAATAAATGTTGTGGTCTATGGCCTAACTTGTGAATATGTTCTCACTGAGACTCTTTTTAGAACATGTTTTCTAGACACTTGCATGCGTATGGCACTCGTGTTGCACATGAAGTCACTATATACAGACACTGGTGATGTGTGTGTCTCTATATTCTGTCACCCTCTGGTTGTCTGCTAATGTTGCTTGGGGGGGTAAAATAAAAGACACACTATTGTGAAAGGAAGAAGGTTGCGATCGTCACTCTGACCACCAGCAAGGCTAATGAGAGGCATGTTGGTGATAGAAATAAACACTGTGGGACCATCGGCAGTGCGTCTCCACAGTGAGAGAGTGGTCACAGGGCATGAGTCACCCAACCCCCCCCTTCCCCCACCCCACCCCTACACACACACATGCACACACACACACACACCACACACACACACACACACACACACACACACACACACTGGCAGGTCCTCCGCAGGGAAGAATTTGGCCATGAGGCACGGTGCTTGCCGCTCCCTCTTGTTAAAAACAAATTTGGTACCTGTCATTCATAAATTTCTTGTTTACTGGCGGAAGATTGTTTGAAGCACTAGTCTGGCCAATCAGGACGCATGTTTCTTTGACAAAAAATGCAACTTCTCCTGGCACATTCAGACTTCTAAATCCAGTTGCTGTGGTCAGGCAAGCTCCTCTGCAGTCGCAGTTTCTTTCCGCAGGCCATCAGGACTGTGAACTCTGACCTCACCAGGGCCCCTCCAATGCCCACACTCACATACACACATGCACACATAGTTAGTACACAGTGCATGCACTCACATAGTTTCACTACATAACTTATTACAGAACGTATGACATACATACATGTAAACATACATGGTCTGTACTCACTTTATTCTATTTTTCATATTTTTTTTATATATATTTTTTTTCTTCTCATTCCTGCTGGTCTTTTTTACTGTAAATATTGTAAATATTCAGATTCTGATCCCTCCAATTCAGGTTATCTGTATTATTCTTTTGCACATTTCACTGAGCATTGCCAATGCATACCCTGTATACGATAAGATAAGATAGAATTGTATTGATCCCAAAGGAAATTCTTGTGCCAGGTTGCATAGAAATAGAATAAAACAATAGAGAAATAAACAGTAGAATAATACAAATAAAATAACAGATTTACAAATTTACACTAAGTCTAATTCCTAGGAGAAGTAAAAAAATTCAAGTAAGATAAGATATTCAGTCCGCAAAAACAATTTGGCAATAATTGAAGTGTAATAAAATGGTAATAATAATAATGGTAAGAGGAAGAATTGCACATGATAAAAAGAATATTAAGAATATTGCACATAATGATGGAAGGTAATGTAGCACGGTAATATTGCAAGGATAATATTGAGAAGAAGTATTAAGAATATTGCGCATGATGATGAGAGGAGATGAGAGGTAATATTGCAAGGTAAAATTCAGAGGTAACATGATATTAACAATATTGCACATGATGTTGGGAAGAAATATTGCACATGATGTTGAGAGTATTGCACATGATATTGAGAAAAATGCACATGATGTTGAAAGGTAATATTGAACATGATATTGCTCAGTGTTCATTGTCTTATATTTCAACTGTCCTTCCCTTCACTGTCCTTGTATGTGTATGTGACGAATATAACTTGAATCTTTATTATCCAAAAAAACCTCTTTTACCTTAAGTAAATGCAGCACTGCCATTTTATTTCCGGCATGTTAAATTGAGTAGACGGCCTCACTAGTGTCACTGTCTTTCGCACACCGACTATAATAAGACCCTGCTCAGAAAAGCATTTATATTTAGACCCTGGTTACTGGTTCCGTATTCTCCTCTGCCCGAGGAACATTTTCACAATACATACAACAGATCCATTTTAGTTCCAGCCAGATCGTTTTATGGTACAATTAGGAATTTTAAAATGCATCCGACCTGAAGTAAGCATGGAGGTGAATTAACACTTTCACTTTCATCTTGTTTTAGCTCTTGTCTTATATATATTATATATTGCACACAGCAGGCCTCATACCTCTCTCTCCACCAACCATACTTCCTACCCGACATACTCAACTACAACCCAATACAACAGGTACATCAAGCATCTCCGGCGTGGTTGAGGGCCATCTCATGCCAACCAGCATCTCTCTCCTCCCCTCCTCATACCACTGAGTGTTATTATCTGATGCGCCGGCTGGACATGGTGACCGTGACAAAGTAAAGCTCCTTAATGACGGCCTCAGCCAGGCTACAGAATGAAAGATTAGATTAATTAGATATCACAGTGGCTCCGAGTTCCATTAGGAGAGAGAGAGAGAGAGAGAGAGAGAGAGAGAGAGAGAGAGAGAGAGAGAGAGAGAGAAAGCAGTCTGACTCACTATGCCTTTCAATGGTTCACAGGCTGGCCCCTGCGACGGCTAAAAGAAAATCATGTCCCTTTGTCAAGTACTTAAATGCCGAAGATTAATTTTGCTTCTCAGCAGAAGGAAGGTCTGTGCTACAGGTGCCCTCTGTTCTCTCTCTCGCTCTCTCGCTCTCTCTCTCTCTCTCTCTCTCTCAGAGTCTGTGTCTGCACAGCTTGTGGGCACGTACTCTCGTTGTTTGATTGGTGATGTTTTTAGAAGACACACAGGGAAATTGAAGACCCTTCCCTCGTTGCTGCCCTCTGTCTTTGAATGTGTTTTCGCAGACAAGAAACTCCTGAGCCACTGAATCACTTCATGTTTTATAATGCAGCGTTTTATTCCTCTCATTCTTATCATTCACACTCTTTCTTTCCTTTTATCTTTCTTTCTGTCTTTCTGTCTTTTGTTCTTGCTTTCTCTGTGTCTCTCTCTCTCTCTCTCTCTCTCTCTCTCTCTCTCTCTCTCTCTCTCTCTCTCTATCTATATATATATATATATATATATATATCTCCCTCTCTCTCTGTCTCTCTGCTTGGGACTCTGGTCTTATATAACAGACCCAAAGGCCAACACGGTGGTTTGACGTGTCGACATGGCGGCGGTTAGGCAGGAGATGCCACGCGGAGAGGCTCAATATCCGCAGGATGGCGAGACATAATTACGTCGCCGTTGTTACCATGGCAGCAGAGAGTTAGGCTGCCGGTGGAGGGCTGCTTGTTATAGACCAGTATTGCACCACTTGCTTCTATGTTGCTATTTATAATGGTCATCAGCACCCACACAGTGGTGGCTGAGAAAAAAAAGGCTGTGAGAAACAAATGGCCGCCAGTGTTCTTTACATTATGGACGAACGCTGGAAGCGTTGCTTGTTGTAACAGACACCTACCATAGATAGAAGTGTGGCCTGCGTTTTTGGACAACACAGAGCATCCTTATTAGCACTTTAGGGCTCATTGATGGGGAACAGTGTGTATGTTTTCTTTCTTCATGTAAACCTAAGGTTTAGTGTGTCTGGTTTTCATGCTGGCTTCCAGGTGTACAGGTGGTGTTATGACTTCACTCAAATGCGACCCCTTGAGAAAATTAAACTCATGAATGTGCTCCTCCCCTCCCTCTCTCCCTCCCTGCTCCTTCAGCCTCTGGCATTTTAAGTAGGTTTGTTATACACTTATACAAGCTGTACAATGCATTCAATTATTTGAGCATTACATCATGATGAGTACAACTACACTTTTCTTAGAAACGCCAAATACAATTGTTTCACTGTACTGGCTTTTGCGCAGAAATTATACCGTAGGCGTTCTGAATAATGTCAGTCCTCTATGTCTGCCAATAATAGTTATCATGCAGATGAGGAAGAGAAGCAGGAAAAAAATCCAAAAGTATATCGTAGGTCCCCTGTTCTGAGGTCCCTGTTCTGAGATGGAGCTGCCATGTCCTCTTCTTGTGCCTAAGCATGCTATTGATTCCCCTTAGGAACAGGCTATATATAGAGCCTTGAGAACAAGGGGATGCCGTCTCTCATCCCATCTGGCCATCACCTATAATGGGGGTAGATGCTTGTCAAAGATAAAGGAATTTCCACACAATGTGGACACAAAGGTGACTGCTCTGCGCAGGGGAAATACAAGAAATACACACACACACACACACACACACACACACACACACACACACACACACATACACACACACACGTTACAATCTCCATGCGGCCTGGATTGGAAGGAGGAATATTTGCATGACGTCTGAGGATGCTCTGTTGGTGAATCTCTAGCTATTTACTGAACAGCAGACAGATAGTTACCTTAAATGACCAGTTGACCAGTTGAGTGTTTCGTGCCAGACAACCATTGAGGCTGTGATGTGGTCTCTCACATTAGGCTCTGTGCTTACTGATGTCATCTGTTGACATGGGCTTTGGTATAATTGTGGTTTTACTGAGTATCACAGGAGAGAATTTTAGTTGTTAATTTGTGACCCAACCATCTTCCATTCCTCCTCCTTGTCTTTCTTTCTCTTCCAAAAGTAACACATCACAAATCAAATCAGCCTCAATTATTTTCTTTGAGTTTTTTTTTTTATGTGATTCCTCCTCCCTATGTAAAGCACTCTTTTTTATGTTTTGCCTTGCTAAGAGCAGCCTGGTGTGCGGACAAACCTTTCTAAATGTCTTTCTATCTTCCTCTTGCAGTGGACATAAAGACTGAGGCGGCGCTGGACGTGGATCCTGTGTCCCCACTGGACCTGCGCAAGGAGCTGAGGATGCTGGGCCCGGGCTCGGACCCTGGCATGTGGGAGCGGCAGCTGCAGCAGGAGCTGCTGCTCATCCAGAAGCAGCAGCAGATCCAGAAGCAGCTACTGATCAGCGAGTTCCAGAAGCAGCACGAGAACCTGACCCGGCAGCACCAGGCCCAACTCCAGGAGCACCTCAAGGTCAGCACAGCGCCTGTCCCAGTGGTGTTCAAACTTTTTGTGCCCAAAGCACACCAACACAAAATCTCAAGGTGCACCTGTATTCATATTTGTGCAAAATAGCCTTGGTAAGCCTCTGTTATCACTCTTACCATTCTGAAAATATTTATAGAAGATAAGATTTATTGATCTCGAAGGAAATTCTATATATAATATAATATAATATAATACCAAATAAGATTTGACAAACAACTGTTTCATATTAACTATATTATGACATACGTATTAACAAAATAATGCAATAATACATTTGTCAAATTTCAACCTTGTGAAATAGAATATAAATAATGGTATATACGGGTGGAGCAGGCGGGTGGTGCATGCGTGCCTCACACCCGGGTCACAAATTAATGAGCGCTCGGGCAAAAGTGCTGTTGTAATGAATTTCTTTGTTCTTTGTGTATCACATACTGTGCACTGGGGGTATTCTTTTTTTCTAAAGGCCATTAATAAGAATAAAAAAATGACCCTGAACAAAAAGGTCAAGCTAGCAAAGATGTCCTCATGTAAAAAAAAAAAAGATATGTCACCCAATTATATGAGTTTATTTTGTATCTTATTCATTCATCTAAAAGTAAAAAGGTTAATCTCATGGTCCTGGTGTCATCCAGCTCCAGCAGGAGCTCCAGGTTATGAAGCAGCAGCAGGACCTGGTGGAGAAGGAGCGACGTCTGGAACAGCAGCAGCAACAACAACACCAACAACAACAACAACAACAACAACAACAACAACAACAACAACAACAACAACAACAACAGCAACAACAACAACAGCAACAACAACAACAGCTACAACTACAGCTACAGCAGCAGCAACAGAGCCAGCAGCAGAGCCAGCAGGAGCGCGAGCAGGAGAGACACCATCGAGAGCAGCACCTCGCTACCCTGGTCCTCAGGGGGAAGGAGCGCTCCAGAGAGAGTAAGAGCTCAGTATTGTGTCTCCCATCCACACCAGCCAACGCCGATCTCCCTCCTGCCCTGCAGCCCGGATACTAGCCCTAGCCAGTCATTAGGGATATGGTTATTATGGTCACACCCTAAACTATATTCACATTTACATTCAGGGCTTTTTGCAGACGCTTTTGTCCAAAGTGACAAAGTACATTTGTCCGTACAGAGTGAAGAAGCAATATATTGCTGATGGTACAGTAAGATTTGAATGGAGCAAGTTTCAAACACTCATAATTGCTAGGTTAATAGAACAA
The DNA here is from genome assembly GCA_002895965.2 of Coryphaenoides rupestris. NCBI lineage: Eukaryota > Metazoa > Chordata > Actinopteri > Gadiformes > Macrouridae > Coryphaenoides > Coryphaenoides rupestris. The sequence continues at coordinate 281,358 of PIJE02000432.1, forward strand.
GTTACAAGCACTCATAATTACTACGATAAGATGCTACACTGTGCAGAGTACTATTTTTAAGTGCCAAGACCTAACAACATACATGTAATATGACCATACAACCTGTACTCACTCACACACCCATGCATGCACACACACACAATGAAAAATTGACATCATGAAATTAATTCGTTGCCTTGTTGCTATAGGACCATTTGATCTATACTCTTGACCATAGCTATCTTTAGAAAGAAAGCTATCGAAGGGTTGCTCACAAACCCTTCGATAGCCTTATGCTACAAAAACAGGTTCTGCGTGAGGCAAAATGATTAATTAACAATTATCATAACATTATCCTGAGTTAAGTATATAACATTAGTTATATAGTTATATGTCAATTATGTATTTCAGATAGGAGGTAAACATAAATGTATAGTACTTAATAATTACAATTTGAGTAGACTATTTTGATTATGCTGAATATCATATTGCTAGAGTTGAGACAAACCACTAAATAGCACAGGAAATGTTTCTTCATGACATATTATTTAAATATAATATAAATTACATGCTCAAAATCTTCTTTAATTGCAGCTAAAGATCACATAAGACATCCTGAGCCAGTGTTGTTGACTAAAAACAAAACAGTCCGAGATCATTCAAAAATAAAATCCACTTAGCAGAGGTTTCAGTTTTGCTTCCATCTTTACTTTACTGCTGTCATGTAAAAATACAATCCAAATTATTTAATCATTAGCCCTTATCCTGCTGATGGCGTAAGGAAAGTCATGGGTGACTAAAATGTATATTATAAAATGGCTCAGATGGATAATTACTTTATGGTGTTGAGTGTATTTATACCTAATACGAGATATACTTTTTGTTTTGTCAAGCTCTAAAAGTTTTAAAACCAAAAACGTCTGGGATCAAAGAACACAGGGAACAATGCATCTGTGCTTCACCACTAGGGGGAGATCACCGTACATACAAGCAGCTCTCATCACAAAACAATACAATGTCATTGAAATGTAGGACCTGCCGTACTGTGTGTTGCAAAATCATTTACATTGTGGATAGCAGCAATAACAGCACAGGGGGAAAGAATATAAACTAATTGCAAATGACACATTGTATTTATGTCACACCACACACCATTCTAGCCATAACCCCTAGGGTAATGTCAATCTCTGTGGCTCCGATCGCTGGCCTCACAGGTGCGGTTGCCAGTACCGAAGTCAAGCAAAAACTGCAAGAGTTTCTGCTGAGCAAATCAGCTAAGGATCCCATCTGCAGTGGTGCCACTCATTCCCTCATCCACCACCATAAACTCTGGTACACGTGAGTCATCTCCTCAGGAACTGATAGAACGTAACCCAATCCCATGATATATATTTTGCTAAAACAACAGTCCTAATCCATGTGTGTGTGTGTATGTGTGTGTGTGTGTGTGTGTGTGTGTGTGTGTGTGTGTGTGTGTGTGTGTGTGTGTGTGTGTGCTTGTGCTTGGGTGTGTATGTTTTCTGATCAGGTCATCCCACCAGACATCCTTGGACCAAAGCTGCTCTCCGTTGGGCGGAGCATCTCCGACCTGCCAGTACACACTCCCATCCCCGGTAGAGGGCAAGGATGACTTTCCCTTGAGGAAGACAGGTTGGTTAGATACACACACCCACACATGTACGCACGCACGTACGCACACACACGCACACACACGCACACACACACACACACACACACACACACACACACACACACACACACACACACACACACACACACTCACAGAAACACACACATCTTCCTGTCAGGGTTTGGTGGTGTTGCATTTACAATTAATGGGTTATTACTAACATGTGAGTTATAAACACAAAGAGCTGTAACCCTATGGCCATGAAAAACGTCCTGGCCGTACTGATGACCTGCTAATGACATCAGCTAGGCTCAGTAGGTTTGCTGCCCTCACCTTCCTGCTTTTAGAGCCTCAAGCTCTTGCCTGAAGTAAGGTCGGGCGATACATATTCTATCCCTTGGTAATTAAATATCTTGATAATGACATACTGTACTGTATATCACGATATGTCAGGATGTCTGGCAATTCAATCAATAGTTGATATAAATAACCACATGGAAAAGCCTATTTTGTATACTCCTGTGTAAATGAATACTTTTCCTATGAAAAGAGTATTTTTTCATTTTATTCAGACATAAATGCAAATATTACAAATAGAACAGTAAGTTCTGGTAAGTTCAGAAAATGACATCACTTTACTAAAATGCAGCCTTTAAAACAAAGACAAGACAGCACATATGCCATCACATCACACTACTACAATATCCAAAATCGAATATGATAAATATCACAATATCGATATAATATTGATATATTGCCCAGCCCTAGGTTGAAGTTACATTTCAGGAAAAAACCCCATTATGAGCAATTGTGTTCAACAGTTTGCTGGCTTAAAAAATATAAAAGAGTGTAGTTCTGAAGCTAACGGCATTTGAAATAAGACTAGATGTGTCCCAATATTACAATTACACGGACAATTCCCAAGTCCTTCGTTGAGCAATTATTGCAGCAATTAGTAGAATTACAGAGGATTGTTTTCTTCTGAATTATGGCCTTTACAAACAATGTTCAGACTACGCAAATTTACCCCAAAAGTAGGCCAGGTTTGTTGGCTTAGAGTTTGCGACCCATTGAGGGGGGTGGTTGTACAAATAAGAGTGATACGTTCCCCTTGGTTCGCTCCAGCCCAAGCGCTTGCCAAGGTAAAAACTTTGAATTAATTATGTAGTGAGGTCACATTACATTATGTTCTTTTCCCATCTGTGTCTCTTTTAATTAAATTGGCAAAGCCATTATATGAGTTATTTAACTACTGGCCTGTCATTGATTGTGTATACACATTTAAAAGATTAAGGAAGGTGAATTATATGGTGTTAGGTAAAAAGACAAAGAAGTCATTGTGGAGACAAGTGTGAGACGTGTAAATGGTAGAACAACTGAAAAAAAAAGGGATTCTTTTTATTGTTACTTGGGTTGAAAATCTCAAATTATTGTTGCTGTAGACATGCATTTAAACCCCTTGCATCAGGTTTGTAAAGAAAGCTTTTGGCATGATTAAATAAATAATTTTATTTTCTTCTAAGTATAATGCATTGATAAAACAGTAGGAAAACATTTCCTGGCAGTTGGATTCCAGAATCTATATGTGGTCATTTCCTGTGCAGGTCTCCCTCCCCCTGCTTCCTGTCAGTCTTCATTAAGTCCTCTGAGAGGTCGGCACACACAAAGTAACACACAAAGGTAGCCTTGTTGCCTGCACCACCGGCTATCACTGATAGCTGAGGGGCAGGTGTTACTGAGCCCTGGAACAGGTAGACTGGACATAGACAGCACTGTTTGTTTAAAGACAGCCCTCTGAAAACAAAATGGAGAGGACTCCGGTGCTACCCGCTAGGCTCCCCTGATACTCCAGACTGAGTCATCTTTTGTCTCGTTGTTCTTTCCATGTTGTTCTCCCCATTCTAATTTAAATATTAGTTGATTTGTATTATTGGGTTAATTGCTGTTAATATGTAGAGAACAAATTATATATTTTCAAACTATAAAATGAAATATAACATATAAAATAGGAAGTAATTTGTTTTGCCTGTATTAGAAGTCTTTCATATGCTCTAGCAGAACTTAACTCAAGCTGGAAAATGGAACCACTACCAATACCTCCCATTCTTAAATATATACATTTTCAAGCATGTACTAACTATGCACTGTATGCGAGGATTGTCCTTTTTTCAACATTTCAATAATTTAGCATCACAAGATGGTTACATGGCCGGTTTACATTTCTTTGTACGACTCTCCAAAAATAGTTTTAGAGAACTTGTTTACTCGGCTGTATTATCGGTCTTTGGTGCGTATGTCCAGGGGACCAGGAATAGACCGAACTTAGGCGCATGTGATCTGGATCTGGCTGCCGAGAATAGGAGTCAGGCTATAGCGGTTGGAGAGGGTGTAACACCCTCTGTGGTCTTGACCCAGTTACCAATCGTGTGCATTTCATTTGCAAGCTAAAGACAAGCAGGAAGGGATTGTACTTTAGCCTTAGATCAAAGAGTGCATTTAAACTAATTCAAAAAATATTTCTCTTAAAATAGTAATTCCAGCCAATAGCAAAGCACATCACATAGACACATGAGCTTAATAGAACACAGTGTACAATACGCAGGATTTATACAACACCTGTCACATTTGGCCTGAGACGTATTCCCTGAGCAAAACCTCCCATCTTGGGCCGACGGCCCCACTTTCAAGTGTAATAACGTGATTGATTTATTGACATGGTGTGTTCCTGCCATGGCCGTGTTTTAGTTGGACCAAGTGCTGGCCTGCCTGTTGGCAGTGCTGCGGGGATCCAGGTGTATAGCATGGAGCCATAGTCCTCCACCGCCATGGTTACTCCTGGTGCCTTGTGGCCCTTGGAGGCCAGTGAGAACAAGCTACATTCCTCGCTGCTGTCTTGTGTTCCCGTGGCGACCGTTCTTGATGCGAAGCTGGGTGGCTGCAGCATCTAAAAATAGAAAACCAATCCAGGCTGTGAGGCGTGAAGCCGATTCATACGGCCTCCCAGCAGTCCATCTATCTCTTTTCCCTTTCACTCCCTCGCTCACTCTCACCCTGTGCCTCTCGCCCACACCAGCACAGTTTATGCCACCTTAGTTAATATGCAAAGCGTTTGCTCTGCTTTTGACAGCAGCCAGAAATAGCTGCATCTGGTCCAATCTACTGGCCAGGCCAACCTACCTAGCGCACGTCATCATGACTCCCTTCACAGCTGTGTGCTGTACGCACACACACACACACACACACACACACACACACACACACACACACCGCACACACACACACACCGAACACACACTCCAAAAGCACACACACCCCCTGCATATACACACTGCATGCGCACACCCACAGTGTACACATAGAGCCATGCAATATTATATTAATTATGGACGTTATTGACGCAGGTTGCATATTGCATAACAGATAAGTTACGTTCCTAGTACATGCCTTATATACAGTATATCTTAATACTGCAATATTATATACATCCTTAGATGTGGATTACAGATCAGTGTGTGTGTGTGTGTGTGTGTGTGTGTGTGTGTGTGTGCGTGCGTGCTTGTGTCAGGACCGTGTTTGGCTATTTCTGGTCTGCATTAGGAAGGCATGCGTGGGGAGCTCCTGAAACATCTGCCATGTTTTTCTGTTCATTTAACTGCTGCTACTGTATCAGACTGTGGTCACCATGGCAGCAGGTAGTGGATTCTTTCACTTCTTTCACTGCCTGTGTGTTGCTTAACCTAATGTGGACCAGATGAGATGGAAATGGGTCCAACTCCTGATGCCGTTTGTGATCTGTGAAACCTGCTCTGAATCTATGAACTCCACGAGTTCATATATTTACAGAATTTGATCATACTCATATGTTCTTGATTTGAAGCACTGGTTAAATGTAGATTTTTATGTGTTCTAAAACTGTTAGAATAGAATAGAATAGAATAGAATAGAACTTTATTAATCCCGAAGGAAATTCTTGTGCCAGGTTACATGGCGATACAGTACAATAAAAGAATATGGAAAACAGAATGCTAAAAATAAACTAATGGATTTACAAATTTACAGTTAAAATATACAAATATGTAGGCAAGATAAGATATTCCGACGGCAAAAACAATTTGGCATAATTGAATATTATTGGACATGACATTAAGAATATTGCACATGATGATGAGAGGAGATGAGAGGTAGTGTGACAACATGATAATAATAATAATATAGCACATGATAGAGTATTGCACATGATGTTGGACAGTAATATTCATATTGCACATAATACTGAGGAAAGTAATACTGAGGAAAGTTCACATGATGTTGTGAGGTAATATTGCACATTATATGTTGTTCTTCATGCATTCTATTTTCGTCATTATATATGTTCTTCCCAGCTCTTTTGCTTGAGAATGCAATTCCGTCCATTCATTGAATGATGTATCTCTGTGTGCAAATAAAGTGGATGCCCAGCTAATAAAGGCTGGTGTTTGTTTGTATTCTCCAGCCTCTGAGCCCAACTTGAAGGTGCGGTCCAGGCTGAAGCAGAAGGTGGCTGAGCGGAGGAGCAGCCCAATGCTCAAGAGGAAAGACGGCAACATGATGACTCCTTACAAGAAGAGAGCTCTGGAGCTCATGGGTACAACCCGCCATGCCCTGTTTTCTGTGTTGACATTTGGCTTTGACAAAGTAGAACATTTCCACTGATTCATGTATTATTTGTTATGAATTCATTCTTATCCCATAAACTGTAGATGTTGCTGAAAAATATTTTCAGAAAAAAAAGAACAAATACACATCATAGTTACTATTACCACTTCCATCACTGGTCACTGGTCATTATATTATTTAGCTAACATTATTTTGTTCTCTAACAATGTGACAATGTAATCTAACAATGTTTTGTATGTAGATATTGTGTAGTTCTAATCCATTTAACCGATGTTTCCCACAGATTCTACTCCCACTAACAGTGCCCCTGGCTCAGGACCCAGCTCGCCTATTGGGGCCTCTAGTGCACTGGGGGCTGAAAATGGACCCTCCTCTCTGCCCACCACCACCAAAACTGAGGTATGGCCCACAGGTCACAGGCAGGGCCATGTTTTATATGCAGAGAGTGAGCCTTCCTTATCTTTCTTCAAGTTAATGCAACATAACATTAAATACAGTAAGTGAGTAAAAAAACCATTACCTTGCATTCATCTTTTTTAGTGTTTGCTAAATTATGGGCCTTGCATTAGCTTAAGGCATTCCCCAAATGATTAATGGATTTACTTTCCAGAACACACCCTGCTTTCAGTCCACAAACCAGATCATTACTGGGTCGGGGTGGGGGTGATGGCAGATGTAGATGACATATTTCCAAGTGATCTTAACAGCCCAGCTGTGTTTTCCTTACCCATTGTTGTTTATGCTCTCTGGGAGACCTAGTGGTATGGAGATGAGGAACGATAGTCTTACATTGGCCACGAACCTGCAGGGGTGCTGAGGGTTACGGGGAAGGAATATAATTGATATCCCAGGCACTGGTAGCTAGAGACACCCGCATGCTTAATAACATAAACACAGGAGATTTCTATTGTAGTGGCACCAAGCCTCGGCTAGCAAAGCCACCCAAAGACCTCATGCGTGTTGCAAAAGCATGTTTGCGCACCATTACATTAGGTATCCTTTTTCAGAGAGAATGCATCCCACGGGTCGTATGTTGGGCTGGATATCCCTGCACAGGTCACTGAAGACTAGTTGGGGGTTGGACAGATAAACAGAGCTAGTTCTGAAAGCAGATGCTGGTCAACCTCTCTGCAGGGTACAGGAAATTTGCCCCAGTGCTGATTTCCTCTCAAGAGTAGCTTTTCAATGAATATGTATTGAGTGAGGCTTGTTTCCATGATGGATGCTATATATATATATATATTTTTTTTTTTTCCGACTCAAGTGGGCATTCTCCTGTATTTATTTGACTCAAAAGCTAAAATCGCTACATTCCTGTTCTATTTTCTCTTCTTCTTTATACAGCGTTGGCCCTCACAGCCCAGGTTATTCCGTCCTGAGGGCACCATGTCAGTGATGACCTTGTACACATCCCCGTCCTTACCCAACATCACGCTTGGCCTGTCCGCCAACTCCTCCCCTCTCAGCGTAAGTACACGTGTTTGCACACAAAACCACCACAACTCAGAAACCCCCCTCACTGGCCCCTAGGTCAATATTGTTCTGAAGTGTCCAGTGTCAGGTCCCTGCGCTTATCGCCATCTGGTACCTCATTCATTACGGCTTTCTCTCAGCAGCCCCAGATAATACAGCAACTCACAGGGCTTAGATTTCAGCATTGTACAATATGTTGACTTATTTGTACATGCAACCCAATATTGAGAATTTGTTTAAATTACTTGATTTGAGAGAATAAACTGTTTGGTACAATACACAGTTAGTATTTTAGGACAGTTCTTAATGGATGTCCCACAATATTAAGACACCACACATGTTCATTAAATGCACAGTATTCAAACTATCAATAGAATAGAATAGAATAGAACTTTATTCATCCCGAAGGAAATTCTTGTGCCAGGTTACATAGCGATACAGGACAATAAAACAATATGGAAAACAACAGAATAATACAAATAAACTAACGGATTTACAAATGTACAGTTAAAATATACAAATATGTAGGCAAGATAAGATATTCTGCCGGCGAAAACAATTTGGCGGCATGGCCATGACATTAAGAATATTACACATGATGATAAGAGGAGATGAGAGGTAGTGTTATAGATAGTATTTATAGACAATATGATAATAATATAATAATAATAATAATAATAATAATAATAATAATAATAATAATAATAATATAGCATCAGTATTGCACATGATGTTGGACAGTAATATTAAAATTGCACGTAATACTGAGGAAAGTGCACATGATAGGTTATTATTAAATAGGTTATTTGTAATTTTGACGACAATTATGTGCATTACCTCCTCCAGGGTGCTGTTGGACTGAAAGAGCCATCATCAGAGATCAGGCATGGGCTGCCCACGGGCAAGCTAATGGGTCCGGTGCCCCTGCAGACAGGCCTGGAGACCAAGGTCAGCCCCAGCCACCAGGCGCTGCTCCAGCACCTACTGCAGAAAGAGCAGATGAGGCAGCAGAAAATCCTGGCTTCTGGTGAGTGCCTCCTTCTTCTTTTTCACTCTCAGCTGTTGGTTGGAGGATGCCCCTTGTTTTATGTTTTGGGATTAAACATCAAATGATTGAAAGCAACCAAGCTACACCAACAGACTGTTTGGTTATTTTGCTGCAGATGCTTTCATCCAGAGTGATTTAGAATTCATTCCGATACATGTTATTAAGAGCAGTATGGAGTTATTGGGAGTAGTGGGGATGCAGACATTGGGGAATCGAATCCAAAACCATTCAACTAACCACTATGATATCCTGGCACCCAGATATTTTTTCAAACTGAATGAATCCATTTTTGTTTTTGTTTTTCTCTTTTCTCTTGTAATCCTCACAGTTCAGGGTCCGGTGTCCTCCCACCCTCAATCTCCATTGGCAATGAAGGAGCGCCAGTTCACCACCAGCAGGCCCAAGTTACCCAAACACCGGCCCCTGAATCGGACCCAGTCGGCCCCACTCCCCCAGAACACGTTGGCCCAGCTGGTCATCCAGCAGCAGCACCAGCACTTTCTGGAGAAGCAGAAGGAATACCAGCACCAGATCCACATAAATAAGGTACCCGATCCATATATCGCCTGTTCCTCGTTCTGCTTTGCGATTGTATTTAGGGCATTTCATACTCCTCTTCCAGCCTATGGTAGACAGAGCCACTGATGTCATCATTTTCAACAGACAAAAGGAACTCCACACAAGGCCCCAGTGGTTAACCTGATGCACCAGATGGTTTTTTATACAGAACCATCCGCAAAGTCATCCTTGGAAACTGGAAAACGACATAAAAATATATTCAAGAAAAACCTAGTGCCTTTCTTTGCTCTTCAATAAATACTCCCCAGTTTAGACCTTCATAACTGATGCAATAGCAGCATCTACACACTGCCATAGATGTTTACTCACCCACACCACTCCTGTAGCTACCAGTAGATCCTCATAGGACACTGATTGGTCGGAAACACTGTGGCTTCACGTAACTTGAGTCTTGAGTCTCTTGTGGAATCTGGTGAGCGACTCTGCCGTCCTGACATCAGCCAGGAGCTCATTCCACTACTGTGGTCCCAGAACAGAGAAGAGTTGGGACTTGGCAGAGAGATGTTTGCCTGTTCTTTAGTGAAGGTTGTACCAGTCGTCTCGCCGAAGATGTTGAGCGGAGCGCTCGGGCTGGGGCGTAGGGTCTGGACTAATGTTTTAGGTAGGTGGGGGCAGTTCCACTGACAGCCTTGTAGGCCAGAACCAGTGTCTTGAATCTAATGGGAGCGATTACCAGGAGCCAGGTGAGGTCATGGAAGAGGAGAGTTACATGGGAGAATTTTGGTAAGTTGAAACACCAGGTGTGTTCTGGATGCATAAGGGATTTGTTCCTCTGTGGCAACATTTGTGTTTCTGCAAGCTGGCCGTGATGACCTCGCCATCCGCAAAGCGTAATTATTCTTGCTGAGGTGTGAGGTGGCGGATGCTGTAAAAGGCAGCATTGTGGTCACACTTGATCTGTTGCGGACGCCCCAGCCTCTACCATTGTACACAATGATTAAAAAACAGCTCTTTTCCATGTTTACATATTAGAATCAATAAAAAAAAACTGTATTAATGTATTAATACAGTATAATGTATTAATCTGCATTGTCTTCCCAATGTGCTTTGCAGCTTCTGTCCAAGTCCATTGAGCAGCTACGTCAGCCTAGCGCACACCTGCAGGAGTCTGAGGAGGAGGAGGAACGTATCAGAGAGCTTGGCCACGGTCTGGTCCAGGAGGACAGGCTGCCCTCTGGAGGCGTCATCTGGAAGCACACGCTGAGCATCAGCAGCACCAACGGGAGGCTCCACAGGGGAGTTGGCTGACGTCCCCCACCCCCGCGGGGGGGTCATCAGGGTCAAGGAGGAGCCGGCCGACAGTGAGGACGAGACGCTGAGCAGAGATCGCTTGGAGGCTGAGCAGAGCGCCTATCTGCACCAGGTCAAAGGGAGACTGGTGATAAGGGCCATGATCTGAGGAGAGGAGCCCACCTTCATCTCCACCCTCCTGAGGAGGTTCATATACTGTAACATTCGCAGATAAACATGTAGACAGACACGTGGAGTATACATACAGTATAAACACATGTGCACATACAAACATGTGCGCACGCACACATATACAGTATAAACACTCATTCTCGCTCTCTCACACACACACACACACACACACACATACACACTCACATTGTCTTTTAATCTGACGAGGCCAATTCACCCCCTACCACCCACAAGTTGTGACCCTTTTTCACTTAAACTGCAGCCTTGCTCTACAGACTAGGACTGTCTGTTTGTGAAATTTGTGTAGTGCTCTCTGTAAAGTATGTTGTAACGTTGTGTATATAAAATGAAGAGGATTTAGCTTTCTTTTTAAGAGAAATATGTGTATGTATATATGCTGTGGATTTAGCATCAAATATTATTTTAGAGCAAAACTTGAATATGTACAGATTTAGCCAATTTATTGTTTCATTTCATTTTCTCCATGAAATATTCAGACTCTGTTTTATCCACTTTAACATTGAAGATAATCACAAGGTGTCTAATGAAATGAAAAAACGAATATCACATTCTCAAATTCGTTTTTTGTTCAACTGGTCTCAATACAAACAGCACCCCCCCCCCCCCAAAGAAAAAAGAATCTTCACGAGAACGTATACTTTCATCCTTAAGAAAAGGATGCACCCCTATGACAGATTTTGCACTGGCAGTTATATTGCCTGTTGACCACTGCTCATGTTATGGTTTGAAGGATAAAAACACAAAATCTACACTTGGCTGTGCAGGCATAAGAAGAAGTCTTAAGAAGAAGCCCTGTAGCCTGGCCTTCCGCCTGGAAGAAAGAAAGAAAGAAAGAAAGAAAGAAAGAAAGAAAGAAAGAAAAAGATAGGGCTGGGCAGGAAATGCCTTCTAGACGCCAGGAGTCGGAGTGATTCATGTCTGCTGGAATGTAGGGAGAGGAGGACCCGGGGTTGAAGGAGTCCGAGGGGCCAGGCTTGACCATTTCTTTACTGTCATTGAGTAAGTGGGGAACTGTTTAAGATAAGATAGAACTTTATTCAACTTAATTCATCTTTTTTTTTTAAGAGAATCACTTCCGCTGTATTCCCTGGTGACATACTTACCTCCACAAACAAGGTTTGATGTTACTTCAATAAAAAATAACCCGGAAGAGATATTTTTTTGTTTTGTTTTTTTCTTCAAGACAGTTCTTCTCTCTGAAAGTGCCCACTACAATGTGTATAGTCTGTCTTAAAGAAAAGTGCTCATCAAATGTATTGTTATGTAATTGTTAACCTTCCTGTTTCATTTCTAACCGCCTACGCAAAATGGCTTGTTACGGGTGCTGTATTTGGATTCATGTGGAAAGACAACACTGTGTCTTTATACTGTGTGTTCAGACTATCCCATTTCAATGTGTCAGTGTAAGTAATACAGTCACAACTATGTGTGTCTTGTTTTCTTGCTCCTTTGGTTTGGTAACAAGAACCCTGCTCGCCGCCAGTGGTGCTGGTGGTTGTTGTTTTGTGTGTGTGTGTGTGTGTGTGTGTGTGTGTGTGTGTGTGTGTGTGTGTGTGTGTGTTTGTGTGTGTATGCGTGTGTGCGTGTGTGTGTGTGTGAGTGAGCGAGTTTGTTGGGGTGGTGGTGTTCCTGTGGTCTGTTATAGCCGTTTGCATTTCTTCTCTTTTTCTGCCTTGTGTGAGAAAAAATAATAAAGTTCATTCCCCTGTATGAAATAAGAGTCCCTGCAACTTATTTATCTTTCTAAATGTTTCCAATATGATGCTGCACACAAATCAATGCTGAAAACCTCATATAGCGTGAGACAGCTAATGGCTAAATAGCTGTAACATCTCCCAACACAACACCAAAATCATTAGGCCCTTTTCCCACTCTTGGTCATTTTAAACCAGAGCTCAGTTTTCTTTAGGGGAGGCTCTATGTGCACCTTTAAATGGAGCTTAAGAGACTCTAAAACCAGGCATAAGCAATTTAACAGGAAGCTTAACTCACAGGACTCACTTGATACACCCGACACACAATGATTACATTTAAAATAAAATAAACATAAAAAAGACATTTACACAACATTTGAAATACTGTTTCTCTTGAATAATATGTTTCTAGATATAAAGACATGCATGCTTTGTTTGAGCAAATCTACTCTTATATGATAACCTATATTTTGAGAAACATGTCATGATCGTTTTAACTGGAAAGGATTTCAATAAAATTACACCACTTTTTGTTATGTCTGAGTCTCTTGTGATTTTAAGTAAGATAAAAAAGACAGAAAAAGTAAAAGCAATTGTAAGAGCAAACAAGCATTTTAAAAGGTGTCCAACTAGGGGAGGATTTCAGAAGAAACAGGTTTACCTATTCTATGAATGGATCAGGTGCCTTCATCCTCCATCGTCAGCGCTGTGAGAGAAATTGTAATGAGCTCACATCCATGCACATTTGGTCACAGCAGCTATGCAAATAAAGAATAAAAAAAAAAATAATAAATGTATAATGCTGACAAACCTCAAATATCTAGACTAGAGTTTCATATATAATGTATATTTTATTTTTGGAGATGTATAATTATTATTAAGATTATTAACATTGTTACTATTACTCTAATTACTATAGCTACTCCTACACAGGAAGCTAATCCCCACAGTGTAATTTTGTACCCAGAGCTATGCTCAGTGCTAGGAATAAAATCAACTGCTCTACATTACCGTATCCTGTAGATGCATTTCCTCAACCAATACCATAACCCATATTAAATATTTTGTGTTCTCATGCAGAGTATATATTTAATCTGTTGCCGCCGGCAACATCCAACACGTCATGAGCAGTTAGGGTTAGGCATCTTGCTCAGGGACACCTCGACACTTAGCTAGGTGGGGCCCAGGGATCGAACCAGCAACCTTCTGGTTTTCAGACAACCGCTCTTACCTGCTCTGCAAAAGCTGGGGAACACTCATCTGGGTGGGCGGGGGAAGAACAAAGAAAAAGGGGAAGAAAGGTGGGAGATATAAAGTGGAAGATAATGGAGAAAAAAATAGATATAGTCTTTATATTCATCCATCCATCCATCCATTTGCGTCCGCTTATCCGGGGCCGGGTCGCGGTGGCAGCCGGCTAAGCAGGGCCCCCCAGGCTTCCTTCTCACCAGCCACGCTCTCTAGTTCCTTCTGGGGGATCCCGAGGCGTTCCCCAGGCCAGACGAGTATATAATCTCTCAGCGGGGTTCGGGGTCTGCCCCGGGGCTCTCCTCCAGTTTGGACGTGCCCGGAAACCTCCAACAGGGAGGTGGCCCGGGGGCATCCTAACAGATGCCCGAACCACTTTCAGCTGATGGTCCGGATGTCTGAGCTCCTCACCCATATATCTCTAAGGCTGAGCCCCAGCCACCCTGCCGGAGGGAAACTCATTTCGGCCGCTTGTATCCTGCGATCTCATTCTTTCGGTCACTACCCCAAAGCCTCAGTGGACCATGAGGTGAGGGTTGGAACGTAGATGGACCTGTAAATCGAAAGCTTTCACCTCCAGCTCAGCTCCTCTCACCACAACGGACTGTACAGCGGCCCAGCATCACTGCATGACGCTGCACCGAATCGGTCTGTCCATCTCGCCGCTCCATTTTGCCCTCACTCGGAACAAGACCCCGAGATACTTGGAAGCTCCTTCGCTTGAGCAGCAACTCACTCCCAACTCGGAGGGAACACTCCACCGTTTTCCGGCAGAAGAACCAATGCCTCAGACTTGGAGGTGCTGACTCTCATCCCGACCGCTTCACACTCGGCTGCAAACCGCCCCAGTGCATGCTGGAGGGTCACGGTCTGAATGATAGCCAACCAGAACCACATCCTCTGCAAAGAGCAGAGATGCAATTCTGAGTCCCCAAACCAGGACACTCTCCTCACCTCGGCTGCGCCTGAGATTCTGGTCACTGAAGCCACGAACAGAACCGGTGACAAGGGCCAACCTTGGCGGAGTCCAACACCCCACTGAGAACGTGCTTGACTTTGTGCCCGAGAATACGGACACAGCTCGCACTTTGTTTCGTACAGGGACCGAATGGCACGTACCAACGGCCCCGGTACCCCATACTCCGTGTACCCCCCCACAGGATTCCCCGGGGGGACACGGTCATAGGCCATCTCCCAAGTCCACAAAGCTACATGTAGACTGGATGGGCAACTCCCATGCACCCCCCAACAACCCGTCGCGAGTGTAAAGGAGCTGGTCACTGTTCCACGGCCGGAACCGGAATCCACATGTTCCTCCTGAAGCTGAGGTTCGACAATCGGCCGGAGCCTCCTTTCCAGCACCCTGGAATAAACTTCTCCCGGGAGGGGGGGGGCTGCAGCAGTGTGATTACCCCGATAGTTGGGAGCACACCCTCCGGTCCCCTTTTTAGGAAAATGGGGGACCACCACCCCGGTCTGCCATTGCCAACAGGTGCTGCCCCGACCTCCACGCTACATTGACTTAGGGCGTGTTCCAGCACACGACAGCCCGACAATGTCCAGAGCCTTTCAACATCTCAGGGCGAATCTCATCCACACCTGGCGCCTTGCCACTGAAGAGCTTTTTGACTACTTCAGTGACCTCTACCAAGGATATGGGTGAGACTTCCCCCAAGTCTTCAGACTCTGGCTCTTCCACAGAAGACATACTGGTCGGATTCAGGAGCTCCTCAAAGTGTTCTTTCCACCGCCAACAATATCCTCAGTCTGGGTCAGCAGTTCTCCTCCCCGACTGAGCACAGCCTGAGCCAAGCCCTGCTTTCCCTTCCTGAGTCACCGGACAGATTGCCAGAACATCCTTGTGGCCAAACGAAAGTCCTGCTCCATGGCCTCCTTGAACTCCTCCCACACCCGGGTTTTTGCTTCAGCAACCGCTGAAGCTGTGGTCCTTTTGGCCTCCCGGTACCTGTCTGCTGTTTCAGGAGACCCCTGGGCCAACCAGGCCCGAAAGGCCTCCTTCTTCAGCCTGACGGCTTCCTTCACTGCTGGTGCCCACCAACGGTTGTCGTGGTTGCTGCCACGACAGGCACCGACAGCCTTTTGACCACAGCTCCGAGCTGCAGCCTCTACAATGGAGGCTCTGAAACATGGCCCACTCAGTTCCATTGTCCCCAACCTCCCCGGGATGCACGGAGAAGTTCCTTCCGGAGGTGGGAGTTAAAAGACACTACGGACAGGGGCTTCCACCAGACGTTCCCAGTTCAACCCTCACTACCACGTTTGGGTTTACCAGGTCTGTCTGGCAGCCTCCCGCGCCATCTGGATCCAACTCACACCAGGTGGTGATCAGTTGACAGCTCTGCTCCTCTCTTCACCCGAGTGTCCAAAACATGCGGCCGCAGATCAGCTGATATGATTACAAAGTCGATCAGCGACTAAGGTGGTCCGGTACTAGGTACACTTGTGGACCACCCTTTGTTCGAACATGGTGTTTGTTATGGCCAGTCCATGACTAGCATAGAAGTCAATAACAAAACACCACTCTGGTTCAGATCGGGCAGGCCGTTCATCCCAAATCACTCCCCTCCAGGTTTCTCCATCATTGCCCACGTTGCGTTGAAGTCCCGCCCAGTAGAACTATGGAGTCCCCGGATGGAAACCCTTTCCAGGATGCCACCCAAGGACTCCAAGAAGGCCGGATACTCTGAGCTCTGTTTGGTGCGTAGGCACACACAACAGTCAGAGCCTTCCCCCAGCGACTTGCAGTCGCATGGAGGCGACCTCCCGTCCACCGGAGAGAACTCCAACACAGCGGCGATCAGCCGGGGGCTTGCGAGTATCCCCACACCCGCCTGGCGCCTCACACCCTGGGCAACTCCGGAGAAGTAGAGGGTCCAGCCCCTCTCCAGGAGTTTGGTTCCAGACCCGGGTGCTGTGCGTGGAGGTGAGCCCAACCATATCTAGTTTGGTACCGCTCCACCTCCGCACCAGCTCAGGCTCCTTCCCCGCCAGTGAGGAGACGTTCCACGTCCCTGGAACCAGTCGGCGATGACGGGGATCCGCACGCCCAGGACCCGCTTTTGCCTACCGCCCGGTATACAACGCACCCGACCCCAATGACTCTCCCTGCAGGTGGTGAGCCCACAGGGAGGTGACTCCACGTTGTCGGGCTTGGCCCGGCCGGGCCCCGTGGATCCAGGCCGGGCCACCAGACGCTCGCCGACGAGCTCCCCTCCCAGGTCTGGCTCCAGGAAGGTGCCCCGGTTTCCCTTGTCCGGGTGAGGTGACTGTGTTCTTTGGGAGTCTTTTCATGGGGTCTTTGAATCGCTCTTAGTCTGGCCCCTCCCCTGGGACCACTTTGCCTTGGGAGACCCTACCAGGGGCTAATGCCCCAGACAACACAGCTCCCAGGGTCACAGGGGCACCCAAACCCCCCCACCACAATAAGGTGGCGATTCTTTGGGGGGATTCTTACAGTCTTTATATACTGTAATATTTTTGTGAAAGAAGAAAATGTTATTTTTTGTGCATTTCAGGAAGAGGAAGACATGTCCATAGGTTCGAATCATGTCTCCGGCACGGTTGAGGTTTATAATATGCAGAATAAAAGTGTTTGTGTTGCCCTTGTAAAATTGAATTTGCTCAAGATATCGTTTTTATGCAAGATTTGTGCAATCCAAAAAACGAGACTGCACTACAGGGAGGACTGGTGACCCAGGAACCTCCGGCAGAGGACCTGGGGAAGGGGACAGGGGAGGGGGTGCTTCCTGCTCCGCTGGGTGGTTGCGGGTCTGTGAGGGGTAGGACCAGGGCTCCGGGGCCCCTGGTGTTCCCTCATGGAAGGTGCCCAGGGAGTGGGCAGTGTGTGGCGGTGACGGCTGCAGAGGGGAACTCGGGGTCCCTGAGGCCCACAGGGCAGGGGCCAGTCCGTCTCTGTGGAGCGCCACATTCCTCCCTCTGGCCGGCAGCTGTACCCTGTAGACCACCTCCCCCAACCTCTCCAGCATTTGGCAAGGGCCCACCCATGGGCTGTCAAGCTTCGGGCAACTGCCTGTTTTCCGCTGGGGGTTGTAGACCCACACCAGCTCCACAGCCCTGAAGTGCCGCCCTTTTGCCCTTACATCATAGTTGCGTTTCTGCTGCACTAAGCTGCTGATCACGGGAAAAAGCGTGTGCGGACTCCAGGCGATCCTGCAGTCTACTGGCATACTGGACCTGGGGAAGTGGCCAAGGAGTCAGGTGGCCGACCAAACGCCAGCTCTGCCGGGGTGCGAAGCTCCCTCCCCAGCATGAGAAGGGCTGGTGTGGCAGGATGTGGTCTCCTGCACCGCAGAGCGGCACAACATAAGCCCCAGGGGAAGATGGTCGTCCCAATCTCTTTGGTGTTTTGCAGTGAGGATGGCCAGCTGCTGCCCCACGGTGCGATGGAACCTCTCCACCAAACCGTCACTCTGAGGGCGCCCAGGGGCGGTCGTACGGGTTTTATGAATGCCCAGGCGCTCACACATGGAGGCAAACACCCTGGACTCGAAATTCCTTCCCTGGTCACTGTGCAGGGTCTCCGGCCCCCCAAAGTGACTGAACATGCCCCCCAACCAGGGCATCCACCACTGTCTCTGCCTCCCTGGTCGGGGAGCGCGTACGTCTCCGGTAAAGTAGTCGATGCCAGACAGGATGTTGCGGTTTCCTTTGTCAGAGCGAGGTAGAGGACCCACCACATCCACTGCCACTCTTTCCATCGGGGCTGAATTGTTAGAGTGGAGTGTCCCGGGGGGGCCTTTGCGTGCTGTGTTGGGGTCGCAGCAGCGGCAGAAGTCTTCCACGTCCCTCTGGCACTGTCCCCAGTAGAAGCCTTAGCGGAGGTGGCCAAGGGTCTTGGTCCAAAATGTCCCGACCCAGCTGCTCCATGCATGGCTTGGAGTACTTCTCCCTGCAAGCCCTTGGGAACCACCATCTGCCACCTCTCCTCCCCTGATGCTGGCTCGGTCCACGGCCACTGTAGAGCCCCAAACTTTTGTGGTTGCGGAGAACCTTGACACCGCCTCCCACGGAGGCCGCTGCTGTGCCTCCACCCACTGCATCACCGGCTGTAGGTCCCAGTCCTGCTCCTGCTGTTGCCTCCACTCTAGAGCCCTGCAATGGAGCCCGAGGCCCGGGGGCCAATTATCCCATCATTAGCTCGGATACGGGCCGGGCTCTGGCTTTTTTTTCTCTCTCTCTCAATTAAATTAAATTAAATTCAAAGAGGCTTTATTACCAGCAGCAGCAGCAGCAGTGAGCGTGCGTTCAGCGCCACTGGAAGAGTAATAGAGGAGAGGAGGACTGGACTGGCCCCTGAAACCGTGGATGCGATTCTTTTCCTTCATGATGCAAAGTGACTTAAAAAGACATGTTGCCATGTTAAGCGGCTGACTGTTTTTGTGTGATTGGACGTTTTTTATTATTATCATGGGCGTAGAATTTAGTGGGGACGCTGGGGACATGTCCCCACCAATATCCACACCTCACGGTTGCGTAATTGCGCATCCTTGACGCAATATCTGTGATGTCCCCACCAATGTCCAAAACAAAAATACGCCCTTGATTATTATTATTCTTGGAATGGCCTGTTTTGGTCAATTTTATTTTAGTCAAGGCTTACTCGGGTAAGACAAGCTGTTTTCTCTGTTAATAATAGCGTAACTGTTTCTCCGCACTTCCGTGTGCTTATTGTTCCAATGGTTTTTATAGCCTACGTTTAATAATAAACACTGATATACGCTTTAAGTGTTGAGTTGTTTTTTGTAGCCTATTCACTGGGATATCATTTGTAGTAGCCTATTCAACATTGATCTGATATGTAGCCAATGGATCAACTGTTAATCGCCGCGCAGCTGCTCGTCACTCACTTCAGAAAATAAAAAAAATTATTTAACTGCCTACAAAATGCTTCAAACATTTTCCTAAAATAACTTAAAATTGAAATGAAACTAAATATAATCACTTATGCCATTTAAAGTGCTCAAATAAGGTCGGAAGTCAATAACTAGACCTGTCGCATATGGGCAACAAGTCTAGAACTATATGGGAGGTTAAATAAATGTCAGGCTTAATTCGGGCCTGAGAGTTCTAATAATGTGGCGGGCCGGGCCGGGCTGGGGCCTCACTCTCTCGGGCCAGGGCCGGGCTAGGGCCTACTTTCCAGGCCCGCGCAGTCCTCTACTCCACTCTGCCAGGCTGACGATCTGCAGCCCCCAACAGATTACCTCCCCCTGTGGAGCGGTGGCACCGACCTCCTCCTCTTCCCGCAGTTCTTTCTCTCTCGCCTCTCTCTGATCACAGTGCCGGCACCCGTCTGATGTACAAGGGCGGCGAGAGAGCGTGTTGGCATTGGTGTGGCTTGCTCCAGCCCTATGCTCCACGGTGAAGTTGAAGGCCTGGATCTCCTCTAACCACCTGACAACCTGACCCTTCGGCTCCTTGAAGGTCATGGGCCACTTGAGAGCCGCATGGTCTGCCCTCAATGTAAAGGGGGGGGGGCACACAGGTAATATTTGATGTGCCTTATAGAAAGCACCAGTGCCAAGAGCTCCCGCCGGGTAACGCAGTAGCACCTCTCCGCCTTGTTGAACGCCCCAGCTGAAGAAGGCTACTACACGCTCCCCCTCTGGCCCCTCGTGTGAGAGCATGCCTCCCACCCCCATGCCACTAGCGTCTGTGTCCAACATGAAAGTCAAGGTGGGGTTGGCTGGGGCAAGCACTAGTGCCCCACACAAGGCATGCTGCAGGCTGCTGAATGCCTCATGGCATTGCCAGGCCAGGCCCAAGAAGCTCTTCAGTTGCTTTTGGTTAGTGAGGGTGGGCCACTGGCCCACCGCCTGCACCTTGTCCTTCAGGGTACTGATGCCCTCTCCCTCCAACGTGTGGCCCAAAAAGGATACCTCCCTCTGCATAAAGTAGCACTTGGCGGGGTGCAGCTTCAAGACCGTGGCCCTGACCCTTTCCAGCACCAACCTTAGGGACCCCAGAGCAGCCTCAAAGGAACAGCCATGAGCCAAGATGTCGTCCAGGTAGACCAGGCACTGCTGTCCAGGAACACCAGCGAGCACCTGGTCCTTTAACCTCGCGATGGTGGCCAGAGACTTACACAGTCCGAAGCTGAGGACCTTGAACTGCCACAGCCCCTGCCCGGTGCAGAACGCTGTCTTGGGTCTCGCCTCGGGAGTAAGCGGCACCTGGTAGTACCCACTGCGGACGTCCAAGGAGGAGAACCAGGAGGAGCCGGACACCAGATCCAGGGACTCATCGATGCGGGGCAGGGGATATGAGTCTTTCTTGGTTACCCCATTGACAGGTCTGTAGTCTGGGCAAAGCTGCCAACCGCCCAGCTTCTTTGGAATCATGACAATGGCCGCAGCCAAGTGGGTCATCCCCACCTCCTCGTCACTTAAGGCAAAACTGTTTTGGAACTCCTGCAGCAGGTGCCGCAGCTGTTCCTGCTGTGTGAGTGTGGGGGGAGGTTAGGCTGTCAGAGTTCTTTTTCCATATTTCCCTTAAGGCAAGACTTGCCCTGTTATTCCCAGTCTGGGGCCCTGGTGATAGGGATGGGGTGGAAGGGCTCCCGGTGGGGAAATGTCTTGGCTGGCCACACCCCCAGGCTCTGGCGCGGCCGGCGTGTTGTCTGCAGTGACACAGCTCGTATTAGCTCCGTCACTTCCGCAACCCAGACGGGCCTTTCTTCCTCTGCGGGATTCTCTCTCTCTGTTCAAATTGGGCATGGAAAGCCTCACAGTTCGATCTGCCTGAGTACTTGGGTTTTCACGGATGTGATGACAGCTGGACGATTGGTGACGCCATGTCTGCTTACGTCCGGAGGCTCGACCAGTGAGTCTTTTCGCCGTCATGCCCGCCTCCATAGCCATCTCTCCGGCAGCCATTCTGAGGCAAAACTTCGCCTCTCGCGAAGCTCTCGCAAACTCTCTGGCCATGTCCTCTAACCAGCCGCATGCTCCATCTTCCTCGTCACTCCTCTCTTCCCTCTTTACTCGCGCGCCGCTGAGGTACTCCATGATGAGGCGACAGCGAACTCACTGGCAACGTTAGGCTAGTTCGACAGGATAGATATTTTTCCAAAGTCACTTCTGACACCAGCGTAGCAACCAGCCGGAGTCAGAGTAAAGCTGTTCAGCCAGGAGGTTTATTAACAACGTCAACAACAGCCTTGTTTAGTTCCTGTTAACACCCGTTGCTCTCCTAGACGACCCGAGAAACTTCCAGAATAGTCCACCATGCAACCAAACTCTGAACAACTTCCCCCCTCCCCGCCCGTCGACTCCCCCAATCACCAGCTTGCACACTCAATGGTCTAACATGCAGGCTCATGATTGGCTGAGCGAAGGGAGTTATCCACTGACACGCTACCCAGCCTTTACTTTGATATTAACATTTTAATTTTCTTTTCTTTGGAACTGGAACAGAACAGAACAATAAACCCTAACCCCACCACGATTTCCTTCTCATTGCCTCTAGCCATTCCTCTTTTGACACCGTTTTTGTAGAGGGGCAGTAAATAGTGCCTTTCTATTGGCTGTGTCGTTGTGAGATTGCCCGATTGGCCAAAGAGGCAAATGAGGAAACATACAAGGAACAGCAATCTTTAGTTTGTCTGGTATGGTGTGTTCACACACACACCTGCTCACACTATAACAATCACGCCTTCTCAATTTAAATTAAGCAAATTTATCACAACTAGGGTTTGTGATTCAGCATATCATTAATTTGTGAAAACAAAGAATTCTCCCAAATGGCATTATTTTAAATTGGAATAAGCAAAAGGGTGTGGCCACGCGTCTTTACTTTGCTCTTATCGTCCACGGCCACCTGCCAATATCCCGATTGCAGGTCTAGACTGCTAAACACAGAGGCTCCATGCAAAGACTCAAGGATGTTATGAATTAAGGGCATTGGGTATGCATCCAGTAAGGTCTTACTATTTATTGGCCTATAGTCCACACAACAACTATAATTGCCGTTCGGTTTCTTGACTAGTACCACTGGCGATGCCCATGGAGAAGATGAAAACTCAATGATCTCATCAGCCAACTTATTGTTAAATTGCTCTTTTATAATCTGCCTTTTTAAAGGCAAGGTGCGATAAGCTTTTCACCGGCTGGGGACTTCATCTGTGGTGTCAATGGAGTGAGTGACAATATTGGTTTTCCCTACTTTCGCAGAACACACTCATTAAAGAGTTGCTGAAGAGAAACATGATGATCTTTCCATTCACAGCCAAACAAAATACACCTCCTAAAGATCTCCTAAAGATCCCAGACTACAATTATGGTCAACGGGTTATTATTATTATTATTATAGGAAGACGACATGTTTTACAGAATAATTTCATCTGTATAATACATTTTATAAATCATTTTAATTTACCTGTCATTTACATGGTACAACACTCATGTAACAGGCTATGTTACAACACAACTACAGAATGAGACCCTTATATAAGGCTATAGCCAAAATGATAATTGGGCCAAACCATTAATAGGGGCAACGCCTATGCATAAAAACTATACAGTAAACATTAACATAATCTGGGGTCTGTGATTATACAGTATTATATTTACTTAGCTTATCTGTCACTGTTATGCTCTTCAATTATACACCATTGTGTTGTAAATTAATATGCATGTTTACTCTGTTAATCTGTTGTCTGATCATACAGATAAATGTGGGTTGTAACTTTGACCAACATCAATAAAAATGTGTCTAAACTACCGCGTGTTTGTTTCATGAACATGAATCAATTCTAGAGATCTCGTAACGATGTTGTAACAGCGACTCGTCGTTAGAGTCCTATTTTGGCTATCCTGTACTGATCACACTTTCTGTAGGTGTTAGTCTGCACCTTATTTGTCTATTTTCTTTGTGGAGCAGATGTAGCTGACGTAGTGGCAGGGGATGGCGTGGTACCAGAGACTTGGGACAAGGAATGATAGTGTGTTGGTGCTCAGGGCAAGAGCTGCCTCTTTGGTGGAACAACAACTGACACTAGCTGCTGCGTTGAAGCTGCGTTTTGGTCGAAAAGACTCGACTGACAACAAGCGAGATCAACTGACTAGCTGTCACCGCCGAGTGGGTGAGACGCTCAGAACCCTTGCAGCAGATGTGCACTTCAACACACAACATGGCTACCCTACCTTTGATCTAGCAGCTCGCGAAGAGTTAGCCTTCATCCCGGAGCTCACACCAGATATAAATAGCATCCCCGCATCATGGCACCAGCAACCTTCAGTGTTGCGCTGGAAGAGGCTGGGAGGCTGGAGGCTGTGTTGTCACACAACCAACTTAGCCCTCGGGTGCATCAGGCTGACATCAACAATGACATGGGAGATGACAAAAGGGGGGTCTGCCAGTTTCACCTATCACCAGTTCCACCAGGCCGACGCGACCGCCCTTTGGTTCCCTGACGTGACAAGTCAATGAGCCATGCTACTGCTGTGGAGAAGTAGGGTACATAGCCCATCACTGCCCCGCCCCTGTACACTACAGCATATCACTTTGCAGTTAGAAAACTAGAGCTGGGAGACTGCCATCCAGTCAAGCAACCATATTCCCCATCCAGAACTTTCATCAGATTGGTAGAGTGGGCAGTGCACACGGCCTCTACCTCTTCTACTCATCAATGGATGCCTCTGCTGGACCCTCGTGGACATGGGGTCCACCATCTCCATTATGCGTCAGGGGTGCTGCCAGAGACAGCACCCCTGAGACGACACCCACTGCCGGTAAAATAAGAACTGTGACCCGGGGGCTCGCCAGCATACTTGGAAAGCAAATACTGCCTGTGATGGCTGGAAACACCACAACCACCCATGAGTTTTGGTTGGTCGACAACCAAGACAACTTGTTTGGAACTGCTGACTCACTGGGGGGCTCTGGTTGATGTGTCAAGGAACGCTGTCAAGGGGGGAAGGTGGCACGCACCCATGTCCAGCTGTCTCCACCTGTTCTGATGCCCCCACTGCTCACTGGCATCGCCTAGCCCACCAATGATGATGTGACTTCCGCTGAGGCTACCATTCCTCAGATGCCTTTATCAGACACTGCTACCGCCATCCAGAACCAGCAGTGAAGGGCTGGACTCTCATCAGAGACAACAGCTGAGAAACCTTCTCCAAGTTCACAGACATTTGCTGCATGTGATGAGAATTGCACAAAGACCGAGCTGGTGTGGCACACAATTGACCATGGCACAGCCCCGCCCATTAGACTGTGACCCTATTGGTGAGCGCTGTGGCAGGGGTAATATAGCCATCCAACAGCCCCTGTCATCCTAGTCAATAAGAAGGATGGCATCCATCCCTTTCAACCCCTTTTAATCTCTCCTGATGCATCATCTGGAGAGATTAAATGCACCTGACGGATCATGCGTCCCTGACCTGGCTGCTCAGCTTCATGGAGTGCGTCGCTGTGGACATTCTTGGTTTACCACCACAGACAATTTAAACCACTACGGCCATGGACTATTTCACTAAATTGCCAGAGGTGTATGCAGTCCCCGACTAGAGCACTGCTACCACAGCCGAGCGGCTTGTGTGTGAAATGTTCATTCGGTTCCGGGTGCCAAAGGAACTAAACAGTGATCAGGGGTGGACCTTGGGGGGGAAGGTGTTTGCTGAGGTGTACCGGCACATGGGGGTGAGGAAAACAAGGACGACACCCCTCTACCCCCAGAGCGATGGACTGGTGGAGCGGTTTAATCAGACGCTTGCAACACAGCTAGCTATTGTGACCTCACGTCACCAGAGAGACTGAGACCTACACCTACCCCTGACCCTCTGGGCGTAATGGTCAGCAGTGCAAAAAAGCACTGGGTGCACACTAGCCACTTATGTTTGGGAAAGAATTGCGGATTCCAGTCAGGATCTGGACTGCTATCCTGCCTTTTGGCCATCAGATATTTTGTGTTGTTGCTACTTGTTTTTGAGAACTGTTTGTCTCCTCTGGTTTTTTTTGTAAGTGCTGAGTTTTGTTCTGATTTGTTCTGAAGTTCAGATTTTTTTCCGTTTTTGATGACTGCTGCAAATATTTTGCCCTGTGCTTCTTATTTTTGCCAAGTGGTGAGCTTTGTTGATTCTTTTGACATTTTTGAACGGTGGACTCAGTGGATTGAGAACCTTTGGGTTCTCAATCGTTGAGAATCGCACTGTCTGGGGGGGGGGGTTCAAATCCCACCCCGGTCCTGTCAGAAAGACTGAGCCACTCAATGACCTGAAGACCGTCACAAATGCCTTAATCACCTAACATCACGGCTCGATTATTGTAATGCTCTCTACCTGAGAATCAGCCAATCATTTCTGTCTCGCCTGCAGCTGGTGCGGAATGCTGCTGCTAGGCTGATAACTGGCACCAGGAAGAGAGACAGCATTACACCTTTACTGGCATCCCTGCACTGGCAACCGGTCAACTACAAAACTGGGTTTAAGGTCTTATTATTTGACTTCAAAGCCTTAAATTGCCTGCCCCCCAGTATATTTCTGAGCTCCTCTGTTACCTCTCCAACCCCAGATATCTCAGATCTCAAGCCCAGCACTCGCGCCTCATTCATCCATTGCCGTCAGCCGCCAGCTTTATGTTTGAGGCATTGTCCGTACAGACAAACTTGTCCTCCTTTAAGTCCCATGCAGCCATCGCTTCTCTCAGTCCATGAGAGATGTTTTGCCCAATGTGGCCTTAGCAATGTCTATGCCACAATGCCACATGTGTAGCTTTAGTTCGGGGCTCCTCCAAGAACGCAGGCACGTTGTGGTGTTGTAATCTGGTTTATTGTCAAGTTGCAGGTAAAGTAAAATGATATGGAGCAGATGTTACATGTGCTAGCTAGCATGCTAGTGCTCTCAAGTGTGTGTGCTGGTGGCTGACTTAACCTTGTCACGGTGTACAGGAGGACCCAAACGCAAGACCCAGACTCGGAGTTGTGCAGTACAGAATATTTATTGATAATACATACAGAGAGGAAAGGGGAGTGAAGCCAGCGGGATGGGTGGCGAGCACGACAGGCAGATGCGGGAACCGGCAGGCAGGGATAGGCGGGCAGACAGGTAGGCAGGGGGATGAGCTGGCTGGAGACGGATGAAATCCATACGGGCTGAAATAACGATCTGGACTAACACAATACGGACTAACACAGGTAGGATTAACAACAATGATCCAACAACCAGTGGGTGGAAAGCCAGGGTTCTTATACTGTGACTAATTGTTGATTGATGGCCAGTGCGAGCGCAGCGCAGCTGCCGCTAATGACGCTGGGGCGGCACCGGAGCCCGGAGCCACGCCCACCAACACAGTGAGCCCGGAGACACGGTCGAGACCGTGACAGTACCCCCCTCAACGGGAAGCCTCCAGGAGACCCACTATCACCGGCTGGCACCGTCAGGTCAAGATGACCTGGAGGCAGGGCAGAAGGGCCGAGCAGGGACCCCTCAGGTGGACGACTCTGGAGGCAGGGCAGAGGAATCGGCGGGACACAGGTGAACGTCGGGGGAGTCGCGGACGGGGGACCAGGTGACGTCGGAGCGGGGACACAGGTGACGTGCAGAGAAGGATGGCCAGCGCATGTAAAACAGGATTCAGTGTGGAAAAACTACTGGCTAGAGCGAGCCACACTCACAGTGGAAGACGGCTTGCTACTAAAAGACTCACGGCTGGTAATACCTGCAACACTTCGGAACGATGTGCTAGCCAAGCTGCATGAAGGACACCAAGGTGTTGTGAAATGTAAAGCACGCGCATGCCAGTCTGTATGGTGGCCAGGACTCGGTCAGCAGATAAATGACATGGTACTCAAATGCAGAACATGCATACAAGAGAGACACAATCGCAATGAGCCGCTCATGCCCTCAGAGCGCCCTGACCGACCATGGCAAAGGTTGGGGGCGGACCTCTTTGAACTGGGAGGTAAGACGTACTTACTTGTCGTCGACTACTTCTCGAGATATATTGAGATTGCACTCTTATCTCACACCAGATCCACCGACATCATTACTCATCTAAAGTCGATATTCGCTCGCCATGGCATCCCGGAGGTAATGATGTCAGATAACGGACCTCAGTTTTCTGGACAGGCCTTCGCCTTGTTTGCAGCTGCATACGGATTCAGACATGTCACCAGCAGCCCGAGGTTCCCGCAAAGTAACGGCGAAGCAGAACGGGCGGTCCAGACGGTGAAAAATCTTCTAAAAAAGGCAGATGACCCCTATCTGGCTCTACTCGCTTATAGAGCCACTCCTCTTCAGAATGGATACAGCCCGGCTCAGCTTCTCATGGGCCGACGTTTACGCACCACGGTGCCAACGGTTCCCTCTCATCTGGACCCTACACTGCCTGACAGCAGCGCACTGGCTCAGAAGGAAAAGGAGAAGAGGATGTCAGATGCTGCATACTACAACAGGCGTCACCGTGCAAAAATGCTCAGTAACTTGTCACCAGGAGAACGGGTATGGGTCACCGACGCTAAGACGTCTGGAACTGTGATCCAGAACCACTTTACTCCAAGGTCTTATTTGGTGGATTTACCTCAGGGGGTGGTGAGACGCAACCGCCTGCATCTGATACCTCTACAGACGCCTATACAAGAGAGGACTCCACCACAGCAGCACATGTCAGAGCAGGCTCCCCCGTCACCTGCCGTGACACCTCCAGTCTCACCTGCAGAGACTCCCACTCTCAGAACTAGGTCTGGGAGAGCCGTCATTAAGCCCAATAGGCTTAACTTGTGAACTGAAATGAAGTGAAAGAAATCTTTTATTGTTGTGTTATGGTGTCCTGGTTATGTGAAAGCTTAGTTGAAGCTAATGGGTGTAGTTAAAACACGGTATGTTACAATGGGAGAATTCAGGGCAGTTGTTTAATTAATGCAGTTTTTAATACAAGTTCCAATGTTCACTAAAGTGCCTAACATTGTTTTTCCTTACAGGGTTCGAATGGTTGAATGGAAACAACAGTTTATTCTTTGTTATCTTAAAAGGGAAGATGTGGTATTGTTCAATGTTACTCACAACAGTTGATTGATATTTAGGTTTAGCCAATAGGAAGCCCCTATGTTGGTAGGCTGGGGACCAATAGGAGGGGTTGGTGAATGTGGGGTGCGGGGATATTTACGGATGTGTGGGGGCGGGAAAATAAAGATGTCAACGTTAGTACACAGTCTGTCTCACGCGCATTATTAAGCGAACTCGACACTTAGCGCTTTAAAAAACGTCACTTCCGTTTTGATCACGTCACCGCTAACCTTTATGACAAATTTTTATTTCCAGATATTCCAAATTTGGAGAAAGTGTGATCGCCCCCTAAAAATTATGGGGTATTACAGAAAATTTAAAAAAATCATAAGTCACCAAGCAAACACTTTTTCCACTCCAAATTATTTTTCCCAATAGCACAGGAGGCCCAAGTTAATGGAGAATGTTTGCCCTTGTCTCTAAACGGCTCGTGGAATTTATTAAAAATATGCTACGGATTCGAAATACAGATTCACATCGACCCAATGTGATCTCGAATCCGTACTAACCCTAATGCTCGGGTTAGGGTTAGGGTTGGGGTTAGGCTACATATATATAGCCGAACAGAACGTAGTGAACGGGCATTTTAAGTTCAAAAATCTGGTTCCAACTTTATAATGTTACAGGGGAAGCAACGTGTTTATGATGGGTCCGATTGTATATTTAAGCAATAGCTCACGACAGGCCGTGGTATATGGTTATTATATTACAGCTAACGGGCGTGGTTCGGCCCGACGCGAAGCGGAGGTACAACAACCGCTTAGCTGTGATATAATAACCATACCACGGACTGAAGTGAGCTATTGCTTTTATAAAACGGCCACCAAGCATGACAATATAAAAGTAGGCTAATAGACACATTACAATTTAACTAGTTTTTAATAACAGGTCTATAACGATTTTTCCAAAGAAATAGGCCCTGCTGCCGGCACACGCGTTGCTATGCAACATACGAGCGGTTCTGGCGCGACGTCGAGGCGGAGAAACAAGCGACGCACTACTCGTTGATGATCTCTTCCATAACTTATTAAAACTTACCACTCATGTCACTCGTTGTCTTTCACCAACAGTTCATCCTTTAAATCGTAAATAATCCAATAATTATTAGATAATCAAACCAACTCTGCTCAACTCAACTGACCCCTGCGAGGTCGAAGTGCAACTGGCCAACTGTCCAGCGTGTGCGTTCATGGCACTTTGGTATGGAACGCCATCCAGGCAAAAACCGACACGTAATTAACGCGTGAACACGACAAAAAACGTCATGTTAACACGTCGTTTTTGTCGTGTTCACACGTTACTTTTTGACGTGTTAACACGTCGAAAATGGACGCGTTGCACGTATTTCCTGGTTTTGACCAATGAGGGACCTTGAATCAAGGAATTCCTGCATATTCATGAAGCGTGACGCGTCATTGATGACGTATGACGCGTAGGCGACCGCGTCATGCATAAATTAGTGACGTGACGTCGACGCAGACGCTCCGCCCTCGTGACGAGCACGCTGTAAGCACCTACGTGTACCGTACAGGAAGTGACGTATGTGAAACGTAGGCCAGAGAGGTGTGGTTTAGAAGAAACCAAGTCCAACTTTCAGCGGGGGGGAGGAACGGTGCAGAAAGAAGCTGAAGAAACGTGGCGATGGCGCTGCGGAACTTTCTTTCTAATTGCAACCGCACCTTTAGCGATTGCGCGAGACCAGCCTCAAAGGAACAGCCATGAGC
Source organism: Coryphaenoides rupestris (assembly GCA_002895965.2). Classification (NCBI taxonomy): domain Eukaryota; kingdom Metazoa; phylum Chordata; class Actinopteri; order Gadiformes; family Macrouridae; genus Coryphaenoides; species Coryphaenoides rupestris. Next base: position 311,879 of record PIJE02000432.1, read on the forward strand.
CAAGATGTCGTCCAGGTAGACCAGGCACTGCTGGCGGGGAACACCAGCGAGCACCTGGTCCATTAACCTAGCGAAGGTGGCCAGAGCATTACACAGTCCAAAGCTGAGGACCTTGAACTGCCACAGCCCCCGCCCGGTGCAGAATGCTGTCTTGGGTCTCGCCTCGGGAGCAAGCGGCACCTGGTAGTACCCACTGCGGAGGTCCAAGGAGGAGAACCAGGAGGAGCCGGACACCAGATCCAGGGACTCATCGATGCGGGGCAGGGGATATGAGTCTTTCTTGGTTACCCCATTGACAGGTCTGTAGTCTGGGCAAAGCTGCCAACCGCCCAGCTTCTTTGGAATCATGACAATGGCCGCAGCCAAGTCCCCCATATCGATGATGCTGTGCAAAGTGGGTCATCCCCACCTCCTTGTCACTTAAGGCAAAACTGTTTTGGAACTCCTGCAGCAGGTGCCACAGCTGTTCCTGCTGTGGGGGGGTTAGGCTGCCAGAGTTCTTTTTCCATATTTCCCTTAAGGCAAGACTTGCCCTGTTATTCCCAGTCTGGGGCCCTGGTGATAGGGATGGGGTGGAAGGGCTCCCGGTGGGGAAATGTCTTGGCTGGCCACACCCCCAGGCTCTGGCGCGGCCGGCGTGTTGTCTGCAGTGACACAGCTCGTATTAGCTCCGTCACTTCCGCAACCCAGACGGGCCTTTCTTCCTCTGCGGGATTCTCTCTCTCTGTTCAAATTGGGCATGGAAAGCCTCACAGTTTGATCTGCCTGAGTACGTTGGGTTTTCACGGATGTGATGACAGCTGGACGATTGGTGATGACGACCATGTCTGCTTTCGCCGTCATGCCCGCCTCCATAGCCCATCTCTCCGGCAGCCATTCTGAGGCAAAACTTCGCCTCTCGCGAAGCTCTGGCAAACTCTCTGGCCATGTCCTCTAACCAGCCGCATGCTCCATCTTCCTCGTCACTCCTCTCTTCCCATCTTTACTCGCAGCGCGCTGAGGTACTCCATGATGAGGCGACAGCGAACTCACTGGCAACGTTAGGCTAGTTCGACAGGATAGATATTTTTCCAAAGTCACTTCTGACACCAGCGTAGCAACCAGCCGGAGTCAGAGTAAAGCTGTTCAGCCAGGAAGGTTTATTAACAACGTCAACAACAGCCTTGTTTAGTTTCCTGTTAACACCCGTTGCTCTCCTAGACGACCCGAGAAACTTCCAGAATAGTCCACCATGCAACCAAACTCTGAACAACTTCCCCCTCCCCGCCCGTCGACTCCCCCAATTCACCAGCTTGCACACTCAATGGTCTAAACATGCAGGCTCATGATTGGCTGAGCGAAGGGAGTTATCCACTGACACGCTACCCAGCCTTTACTTTGATATTAACATTTTAATTTTCTTTTCTTTGGAACTGGAACAGAACAGAACAATAAACCCTAACCCCACCACGATTCCTTCTCATTGCCTCTAGCCATTCCTCTTTTGACACCGTTTTGTAGAGGGGCAGTAAATAGTGCCTTTCTATTGGCTGTGTCCTTGTGAGATTGCCCGATTGGCCAAAGAGGCAAATGAGGAAACATACAAGGAACAGCAATCTTTAGTTTGTCTGGCCTAGGATGCCGTGTGTTCACACACACCTGCTCACACTATATACAATCACGCCCTTCTCAATTTAAATTAAGCAATTTATCACAACTAGGGTTTGTGATTCAGCATATCAATTAATTTGCTGAAAACAAAAAATTCCTCCCAAATGGCATTATTTTAAATTGAATAAAGCCACAAAGCGGTGTGGCCACGCCGTCTTTACTTTGCTCTTATCGTCCATGGGCCACCTGCACAATATCCCGATTGGCAGTCTAGACTGCCTAAACACAGAGGCTCCATGCAAAGACTCAAGGATGTTTACTGAATTAAGGCATTGGGTATGCAATCCAGTAAGGTCTTACTATTTATTGGCCTATAGTCCAACACAACAACTATAATTGCCGTTCGCGTTTCTTGACTAGTACCACTGCGATGCCCATGGAGAAGATGAAGGCTCAATGATCTCATCAGCCAACATATTGTTAAAATTGCTCTTCTTTATAATCTGCCTTTTTAAAGGCAAGGTGCGATAAGCTTTTCACCGGCTGGGGACTTCATCTGTGGTGTCAATGGAGTGAGTGATAATATTGGTTTTCCCTACTTTCGCAGAACACACTCATTAAAGAGTTGCTGAGAGAAACTGATGATCTTTCCATTCACAGCCAAACAAAATACACCTCCTTAAAGAATCTCCTAAATAGATCCCTAGACTACAATTATGGTCAACGGGTTATTATTTATTGTAGGGAAGACGACATGTTTCTACAGAATAATTTCATCTGTATAATACATTTTATAAATCATTTTAATTTACCTGTCATTTACATGGTACAACACTCATGTCAACAGGCTATGGTTTACAAACACCACCCTTCAACTACAGAATGAGACCCTTATATAAGGCTATAGCCAAAATGATAATTGGGCCAAACCATTAATAAGGGGCAACGCCTTATGCATAAAAACTTATACAGTAAACATTAACATAATCTGGGGTCTGTGATTATACAGTATATATTTACTTAGCTTAATCTGTCACTGTTCATGCTTCTTCAATTATAACCACTATTGTGTTTAATATGCATGTTTACTCTGTTAATCTGTTGTCTGATCATACAGATAAATGTGGGTTGTAACTTGACCAACATCAATAAAAATGTGTCTAAAACTACCGCGTGTTTGTTTCATGAACATGAATCAATTCTAGAGATCTCGTAACGATGTTGTAACAGCGACTCGTCGTTAGAGTCCTATTTTGGCTATCCTGTACTGATCACACTTTCTGTAGGTGTTAGTCTGCACCTTATTTGTCTATTTTCTTTGTGGAGCAGATGTAGCTGACGTAAGTGGCAGGGGATGGCGTGGGTACCAGAGACTTGGGACAAGGGAATGATAGTGTGTTGGTGCTCAGGGCAAGAGCTGCCTCTTTGGTGGAACAACAACTGACACTAGCTGCTGCGTTGAAGCTGCGTTTTGGTCGAAAAGACTCGGCTGACAACAAGCGAGATCAACTGACTAGCTGTCACCGCCGAGTGGGTGAGACGCTCAGAACCCTTGCAGCAGATGTGCACTTCAACACACCAACATGGCTACCCTACCTTTGATCTAGCAGCTCGCGAAGAGTTAGCCTTCATCCCGGAGCTCACACCAGATATAAATAGCATCCCCGCATCATGGCACCAGCAACCTTCCAGTGTTGCGCTGGAAGAGGCCTGGGAGGCTGGAGGCTGTGTTGTCACACAACCAACTTAGCCCTCGGGTGCAATCAGGCTGACATCAACAATGACACGGGAGATGACAAAAGGGGGGGTCTGCCAGTTTCACCTATCACCAGTTCCACCAGGCCGACGCGACCGCCCTTTGGTTCCCTGACGTGACAAGTCAATGAGCCATGCTACTGCTGTGGAGAAGTAGGGTACATAGCCCATCACTGCCCCGCCCCTGTACCACTACAGCATATCACTTTGCAGTTAGAAAACTAGAGCTGGATGGCACTGTGGGGAGACTGCCATCCAGTCAAGCAACCATATTCCCCATCCAGAACTTTCATCAGATTGGGTAGAGTGGGCAGTGCACACGGCCTCTACCTCTTCTACTCATCAATGGATGCCTCTGCTGGACCCTCGTGGACATGGGGTCCACCATCTCCATTATGCGTCAGGGGTGCTGCCAGAGACAGCACCCCTGAGACGACACCCACTGCCGGTAAAATAAGAACTGTGACCCGGGGGCTCGCCAGCATACTTGGAAAGCAACTACTGCTTGTGATGGCTGGAAACACCACAACCACCCATGAGTTTTGGTTGGTCGACAACCAAGACAACTTGTTTGGAACTGCTGACTCACTGGGGGGCTCTGGTTGATGTGTCAAGGAACGCTGTCAAGGGGGGAAGGTGGCACGCACCCATGTCCAGCTGTCTCCACCAGTTCTGATGCCCCCACTGCTCACTGGCATCGCCTAGCCCACCAATGATGATGTGACTTCCGCTGAGGCTACCATTCCTCAGATGCCTTTATCAGACACTGCTACCGCCATCCAGAACCAGCAGTGAAGGGCTGGACTCTCATCAGAGACAACAGCTGAGAAACCTTCTCCAAGTTCACAGACATTTGCTGCATGTGATGAGAATTGCACAAAGACCGAGCTGGTGTGGCACACAATTGACCATGGCACAGCCCCGCCCATTAGACTGTGACCCTATTGGTGAGCGCTGTGGCAGGGGTAATATAGCCATCCAACAGCCCCTGTCATCCTAGTCAATAAGAAGGATGGCATCCATCCCTTTCAACCCCTTTTAATCTCTCCTGATGCATCATCTGGAGAGATTAAATGCACCTGACGGATCATGCGTCCCTGACCTGGCTGCTCAGCTTCATGGAGTGCGTCGCTGTGGACATTCTTGGTTTACCACCACAGACAATTTAAACCACTACGGCCATGGACTATTTCACTAAATTGCCAGAGGTGTATGTATGCAGTCCCCGACTAGAGCACTGGCTACCATCAGCCGAGCGGCTTGTGTGTGAAATGTTCATTCGGTTCCGGGTGCCAAAGGAACTAAACAGTGGATCAGGGGTGGACCCTTGGGGGGGAAGGTGTTTGCTGAAGGTGTACCGGCACATGGGGGTGAGGAAAAACAAGGACGACACCCCTCTACCCCCAGAGCGATGGACTGGTGGAGCGGTTTAATCAGACGCTTGCAACACAGCTAGCTATTGTGACCTCACGTCACCAGAGAGACCTACACCTACCCCTGACCCTCTGGGCGTAATGGTCAGCAGTGCAAAAAAGCACTGGGTGCACACTAGCCACTTATGTTTGGGAAAGAAATTGCGGATTCCAGTCAGGATCTGGACTGCTATCCTGCCTTTTGGCCATCAGATATTTTGTGTTGTTGCTACTTGTTTTTGAGAAACTGTTTGTCTCCTCTGGTTTTTTTGTAAGTGCTGAGTTTTGTTCTGATTTGTTCTGAAGTTCAGATTTTTTTTCCGTTTTTGATGACTGCTGCAAATATTTGCCCTGGTGCTTCTTTATTTTTGCCAAGATGGTGAGCTTTGTTGATTCTTTTGACATTTTTGAACGGTGGACTCAGTGGATTGAGAACCTTGGGTTCTCAAATCGTTGAGAATCGCACTGTCTGGGGGGGGGGTTTCAAATCCCACCCCGTCCTGTTCAGAAAGACTGAAGCCACTCAATGACCTGAAAGACCGTCACGAATGCCCTTAATCACCTAACATCACGGCTCGATTATTGTAATGCTCTCTACCTGAGAATCAGCCAATCATTTCTGTCTCGCCTGCAGCTGGTGCGGAATGCTGCTGCTAGGCTGATAACTGGCACCAGGAAGAGAGACAGCATTACACCTTTACTGGCATCCCTGCACTGGCAACCGGTCCAACTACAAAACTGGGTTTAAGGTCAATATTATTTGACTTCAAGCCTTAAATTGCCTGCCCCCCAGTATATTTCTGAGCTCCTCTGTTACCTCTCCAACCCAGATATCCTCAAGATCTCCAAGCCCAGCACTCGCGCCTCATTCATCCATTGCCGTCAGCCGCCAGCTTTATGTTTGAGGCATTGTCCGTACAGACAAACTTGTCCTCCTTTAAGTCCCATGCAGCCATCGCTTCTCTCAGTCCATGAGAGAATGTTTTGCCCAATGTGGCCCTTAGCAATGTCTATGCCACAATGCCCACATGTGTAGCTTTAGTTCGGGGCTCCTCCAAGAACGCAGGCACGTTGTGGCTGTTGTAATCTGGTTTATTGTCAAGTTGCAGGTAAAGTAAAATGATATGGAGCAGATGTTACATGTGCTAGCTACATGCTAGTGCTCTCAAGTGTGCTGTGTTGGTGGCTGAACTTAAACCTTGTCACGGTGTACAGGAGGACCCAAACGCAAGACCCAGACTCGGAAGTTGTGCAGTACAGAATATTTATTGATAATACATACAGAGAGGAAAGGGGAGTGAAGCCAGCGGGACGGGTGGCGAGCACGACAGGCAGATGCGGGAACCGGCAGGCAGGGATAGGCGGGCAGACAGGTAGGCAGGGGGATGAGCTGGCTGGAGACGGATGAAATCCATACGGGCTGAAATAACGATCTGGACTAACACAATACGGACTAACACAGGTAGGATTAACAACAATGATCCGACGACGAGTGGGTGGAAAGCCGGGGTTCTTATACAGAGATTAATTGTGAATCGATGGCAGGTGTGAGCGCAGCGCAGGTGCCGCTAATGACGCTGGGGCGGCACCGGAGCCCGGAGCCACGCCCACCAACACAGTGAGCCCGGAGACACGGTCGAGACCGTGACAGTACCCCCCCTCAACGGGAGCCTCCAGGAGACCCACTATCACCGGGCTGGCACCGTCAGGCAGATGACCTGGAGGCAGGGCAGAGGCCGAGCAGGGACCCTCAGGTGGACGACCTGGAGGCAGGGCAGAGGATACCAGTGATGTCGGAGCGGGGACACAGGTGACGTCGGAATGGGGACACAGGTGACGTCAGAAGGTGGTGATGGCGTTGCGGAACTTTATTTCTAATGGACCTTTCTGAGACTTTGCTCAATTTGAGATTAATTAGTTCTAAACTGCTGAGTCTCACACTAAGGTAATCAAGGACTAGTCAGGTCACCTATGGTGAGGGTGCTATAATAGCCTGGGGTGTAATAGACATTAAGCAGTGTGTGGAACTGGAGTTAGATACCTAACCCAACGAAATAATGGAGAAAGGCAAAATAAAATGGTCACAGAATTTCTGTGCAATTGAAAAGGTCTTCTTCAAGCAAATTGTGTTTAAGTACTTGTGAGATGCGAGGGGGCATGGTTAGCGCTGGCAGGTGGAGACAAAGGGAGCAGAGCGGCAAAACACCTGTGATTGACGCAGCTGTGGGGGATGAGTTTAATTAACAGAAGGGAATTTATTGACACCTGTTTACTCTCCCCACAGTAAGAGGCTGGGTACGAACGGCAAGGGAGAGACCCGCCACGTCTCTGACACATGCCCTTCTCCAAGAGAATACACAGGCAACGGACTGTTGATTATATTTGTTTTCATTCATTAAACGCACCAAATCAATTTCTGTTTGATATTAAAATCCTGATTTATTCGTCAGAACAACTCCCTCCTTTCCTTACCTGGAAGAACCCAGAAAAAAAAGCCACAGAAGTGGCATTGTGGCAATAGATTTTGCTACATTGGCGCCCAACATCCACAGTCGCCACGGTGATCAGGATGATGTGCCAGACACAGGAACAGCAGCTGCAGGCATATGCCCACCAGCTGAGGGCTATAATGGAAATGGCCGCGCAGCAGGCAGAAGATCGAGCCCACATGCAGGAGTTCTTGGCACAGAAAGGTGGAGTGACAGAGCGCCGGTGCCAACGCCAGCAGGAGAGGAAGAGCGGACGTTGTCGGTCTCAATAGCAAAGATGGCACCGGGGGACGACGTTGAGGCCTTCCTCCAGGTATTTGAGCTGGCGGCAGTTACTGGCACAAAACCCCTTCCCACCTCGGTGCACCAACCACCATGGGGATTATAGGTCGGACTCAGCCTCGGCCTCAGTCCCAGGACCCCCATGACGAGCCTCTAAGACACCAGGACCAGAGTGCGGCCGCTGCGGCCGGCCCAGCCGCCACTCAACCAAGTGCCCAATGATGGAGGTAGGGCAGGTGGTATAGGTGGCCGCAGTGTCAGCCTCCGCTTCCGGTAAAGGTACAAGGAGGTATGCATCAGGCGTTGCTGGATTCAGTGAGTAAGTCAGACCTTGATCCACCAAAGCCTGGTTCGACCTCAGGCCCTGGGAGGGACGTCACGGGTGATACTTTGTTGTATTCATGGGGATATGCATGGAGTAGTGACCTTTGACATTTTTCACCAAGGGAAAAAGCATGGAGTTGAGGCTGCGGTTAGTTCCCGCCTTCCGTGTTCTCTCTTATTAGCGTACCTGATTGGCCGGGTTTTTATCAATGCAGTAACAATTTGGGGGATGCGCAGTCACGACGGATAGGGACAATTTTGACCAATTTATTGGGGATCACTTCTATTCGCACCAGCGTGTACCATCCACAAAAACGATGGGTTAGCTGGAGCAGCTGTCACGTTCACAATTAAAGAGATTAAAGTACTTGCATTGCTTGCATTGTACTTCCAGCTCAAAATTACTCGCAATGTGGTAAGGACCCTTCGTGGTCACACAGCGAGTGGGGGACGTCGACTATGAGGTGCCGCATTCCGACAGGGGGGGGCACTCAGATCTATCACCTCAACCTCCTTAAACTATGGAACGAGGAACGCCTGGTTCAATTGGCCACGTCGGTAATTGAGGAAGGTGAGCTGGGGCCGGAGGCTCAAAAAGCATCTGCGTTCATGTCGGTTAATTTCGAGAGCCATCTGACTCTGGGTCAGAGAACTGAGGCAGCCGAGTTGCAGCAATGTTTTGCAGATGTTTTCTCCCCCCCGATGAGTGTGGTGTCGGGCCCACACCGCACTCATCAAACACTGCATCAAACACCCCCCGTCTGATTAGGTCACGTCCGTACAGATTACCGGAACATCAAAAAGAAAAATTGGGAGGGAAGAATTAAAGGCCATGCTTGGAGATGGGGGTAATAAAGAGTTGCATACTGCATGGCTAGCCAATCGTGTCTTGTAAATAAGCCCACTTCTGTGTTGACTATCGCAAGGTGAATAGTGTGCCCAAATTTGATGCTTATCCCATGCCGACAAACTCCTGGACCGGCTAGGAACGGCTTGGTTTTTTTTTCGATACTGGGATTTACCAAGGGCTAATGGCAAAGATTCCTGTATCGTAACAGAGTCCAGGGAGAAATCAGGCCTTCTCCACTCCTGTTATGGGCTTATTCATATGGGTTGTTCGGGGGGCCCTGGCCACATTCCACGCGTCTCATGGAGCCGGGTACTGTGCCCCGGCATGCGGAGTAATCGCAGCGGCGTACCTAGATGATGTTATTATCCATAGCTAAACCTGGCCGTAGCATCTCCGCCGGGTGGCGGCAGTCCTCGAGTTCCTGAGGCTGGTTATTACAGCCGGTTTATCCCCACCTTTATCCCTGCCTTCATGTAACTGACCACCCCTTCGATGGACCTCATCCGAAAGGGTGCTTCACATCTGGTCAGTGGACCAGGAAACGCCATGGTCTCACATGAAGATGCACCTGTCCCCAGCCACCCAGACAGCCAGCCTTGGGAAGCAGGGACAGCTCCTTTACCCCACGGTCATAGACACATTGGACCTCATTCTCTAACATTTTCTTAAGTGTCTTCTTAAATATCTTCTTACGAACTTCGTAAGAACAAACTTAAGAAATCTGTCCGCCGGATTCATGAACGCGGGGAAATGTGTTCTTAAACCGCCAAAGTGTTCTTAGCTGCGCTCACCCGATGAGGAATGCCACTCATTCATAAATGGAACGCGCGTGCTTGTACACCTGAATTTGCATACAGACACGCCCCGCCAGCTCCTTATAAGGGCAACAACAGGACCGTGTGCACTAGGGGTGGGCGATACTGCAAAATTTGGTATCGATCCGATACCAAGTAAATACACGGCCAGTATTGCCGATACCGATACCAATACTGATACTTTTTACTTAGAAAAGCAGCTTATCTACTTTCATGTAGGGGAGAGCAATGCGTCATAATTTATGAAGTGAATGCATCATCAATATGCAAATGTGAATGAAAATTATTTTCATGATCATTGAATGATTTTGTGATTTTTCCTTTAATTAGTTATCATGATTATGATCATAATAAAACACAGGACAAAGATTTTAGGCAAATACAAAATACTTTTTATTAACAAACTCAATATTTGCAATTTTATCAACGAACTCGATTTGCAAACATGAAATCTGCACAAAATTATTACTTGAGAACTGAGAAATGTTTTACATTTAAATTTTGAGTTGAGTACCTAATTTGTTTTCTGCAAACATCGCAGCTTGCAGTATTGTGGTCTATAGCTGTAAAACAACACCAAACAGCGCTCCTCTTCTCCTCTTCATCATCCAGCAGCGCGCTGAGTGACTGCAGGCCGACAACACTCACAGTATAGCAGGGGAGGAAGGGGAGGGGCAGAGTGAGCATGAGCGAAGTGAGTGAGAGGAGCGCTGATTGGCTGTCTGCACGTCATGCACAACCACTGTGATGTAACGGGAGTTGTGTACTGAACGTAGAGAATCCGCCCACCACTAGTGTGCACACAGAATCATGCCAAAGCGAACAGTGAAAACCGATGGTGCACCGGCCAAACCAGTCACATGTCACATGCAACATCATACCAGTAAGATGAGCAGTGGAATGTTTCTCCACTGGCTCTTACAATGTACACACTAAGCAAGGTCAAGAAAATAGAACCAACAATGAAAAATAACAATAGAGAACAAGACGGCTGAGAGCAGATTCAATTGTACAGTTGAGTTAAATACATGAGTAGGCTACTTGTGGATCTTGATAGGGCCTATCATGGGCGTAGAATTTAGTGGGGACACTGGGGACATGTCCCCACCAATATCCAGCGATAACCCCTCCCCCCCCATCAGAACCACGAAGTAACGGAGCCCCCCCCCCCTTTATATGAAGTATACTCTGGATATATTTAGCATTTTTAGTCATTTTAAAAGTAGCTCGCAAGTTGAAAAAGTGTGGGCACCCCTGCTTTAGAGTCTTTTTTTAAACTTCGGACCTGCCTTGAAGGCAGCACTGACGGCTGGTATTACGTAGCGACGCACGGCACGTCACATACAAACAAAAATGGAATGAAAATGAAAAACTGCAGAAAAACACAAAGTAATCTAAGAAAAGGATGGCCAGAAACCATCATCAAATCAAAATCACTGCTTTGCTTAAAAACTATTACCCCTTCCCTCGCCCCCTAAAAAAGAAAACGGGAATGAAACAGGAGTGGGAGTCATACTAATTTTTCCCGGGATTTGGGCAGGACAGGAGTTTTTTTGTGGGAGTGGGATGGGACGGGAGTGAAAATCCACTCCCGTGTCAGGCTCTAGTCTATAGCTGTAAAACAACACCAAACAGCGCTCCTCTTCTCCTCTTCATCATCCAGCAGTGCGCTGAGTGACTGCAGGCCGACAACACTCACAGTATAGCAGGGGAGGAAGGGGAGGGGCAGAGTGAGCATGAGCGAAGTGAGTGAGAGGCGCGCTGATTGGCTGTCTGCACGTCACGCACAACCACTATGATGTACCACAGAACACCACAGGAGGTCCTTTCTGCCTCGGGGACACAGGTGACGTCGGAACGGGGACACAGGTGACGTTGGAGCGGGGACACAGGTGACGTCGGAGCGGGGACACAGGTGACGTCGGAGAGGGGACCGGGGCTGGCTGCGACCCAGCAGCAGGAACGGGAGGCTGCTGCAGTCCACCCGGGACCGGTACCGGGGATGGCTGCAACCCAGCAGTGGGAACCGGGAACGGGACCGGGGATGGCTGCGACGCAGCAGCGGGAACCGGGAATGGGACCGGGAATGGCTGTGACCTAGCAGCAGGAACCGGAGGCCGCTGCGGTCCAGCCGGGACCGGAACCAGGGATGGCTGCGACCTAGCTGTCCCCCTATGAGGTCCTGATGGGGTGACCCATGCCAATGGGGACAGGTGCATCACACGACAGCAATATGAGCACAGAACAATTCCATCACAGCATGATTGTATTGTACAATCATTATTGTACTGTATTAATCTTTCTCGAAGTCTGCAAACCATCCGCTCACAGGTTAAAGAGGCCTTACCACCATCCAAGGAAGGGCAACTCCACGACCTACCACCAGGGGTCATGGTAAAGGACTATCGGAGGCTGCCACCGTCGGTGTGCCACCCCGTCGTGGAGCTCGAGGTTGCCCCACTGCGCATGGTAGGCTTTCACCTCTGGCCCCGCAGCAGACACTTCCGTCCACGATGGTTGACGACCGTCCTCCAGCCAGCCTCGCACTCGTCCCAACACAGCATCTGCAGCCTGGTGTTGCCGCAGCTCCCGACTGGATAGCGGCAGCCACCCGTCGCCGCTGCCGGTTTGAACAGCTGCCACCAACGGCAACCCCTGGCCCCGCTCCTCCAGTCGCTGACAGTACCGGCACTCCATCGCCGCACAAGGACGCCGGGAGAGAGCATCGGCGTTGCCATGCTGACGCCCCGGCCGGTGCTGTACCTCAAAATCATACTCCTGCAGTGCCTCCAGCCACCGGGCCACCTGGCCCTCCGGATTCCGGAAGTTCAGGAGCCAGGTGAGCGAGGCGTGGTCGGTGCGCAGGAGGAACCTGCTCCCATGCAGGTAGGGTCGGAAGTGCTGCAATGCCCGGACCATAGCCAGCAGCTCCCGCCTGGTCACGCAGTAGTTCCTCTCTGCCTGGTTCAGGGCCCGGCTGTAGTAGGCCACCACCTGCTCCCTGTCCCCTCGTCTCTGGGACAGGACAGCCCCTACCCCCACGTTACTAGCGTCGGTGTCCACAATGAAGGCCTGCTGGACCTCTGGATAGGCCAGCACGGGAGCCGCAACCAGGGCGGCCCGGAGCTGGTTGAAGGCTGCGTCGCACGCGCTATTCCAGGCGAAAATGCGGCCCTTGTCGGTGAGACGGTGCAGGGGGCTGGCAATGGTGGCAAAATCCTGCACAAATCGACGGTAGTAGGAGGCCAGCCCCAGAAAACTCCGCAGCTCACCGATGGTGGATGGTGTTGGCCACTCCCTGACTGCAGCCACCTTCGCTGGATCAGTGGCCACCCCCTGTGCACTGACCACATGTCCCAGGAACAGGGTCTTTCTACGGAGCAGGTGGCACTTCTTTGGGTTGAGTCGCAACCCGGCCCCCCGGATAGCGGTGAAAACCTCTTGCAGGTTAGCCATTGCCCCTTCGAAGCTGCTGGCGTGCACCAATAGGTCGTCCAGGTACACGACACATCGGTTGCGGAACTTTATTTCTAATGGACCTTTCTGAGACTTTGCTCAATTTGAGATTAATTAGTTCTAAACTGCTGAGTCTCACACTAAGGTAATCAAGGACTAGTCAGGTCACCTATGGTGAGGGTGCTATAATAGCCTGGGGTGTAATAGACATTAAGCCAGTGTGTGGAACTGGAGTTAGATACCTAACCAACGAAATAATGGAGAAAGGCAAAATAAAATGGTCACAGAATTTCTGTGCAATTGAAAAGGTCTTCTTCAAGCATTGTGTTTAAGTACTTGTGAGATGCGAGGGGGCATGGTTAGCGCTGCAGGTGGAGACAAAGGGAGCAGAGCGGCAAAAACACCTGTGATTGACGCAGCTGTGGGGGATGAGTTTAATTAACAGAAGGGAATTATTGACACCTGTTTACTCTCCCCACAGTAAGAGGCTGGGTACGAACGGCAAGGGAGAGACCCGCCACGTCTCTGACACATGCCCTTCTCCAAGAGAATACACAGGCAACGGACTGTTGATTATATTTGTTTTCATTCATTAAACGCACCAAATCAATTTCTGTGTTGATATTAAAATCCTGATTTATTCGTCAGAACAACTCCCTCCTTTCCTTACCTGGAAGAACCCAGAAAAAAAAGCCACAGAAGTGGCATTGTGGCAATAGATTTTGCTACATTGGCGCCCAACATCCACAGTCGCCACGGTGATCAGGATGATGTGCCAGACACAGGAACAGCAGCTGCAGGCATATGCCCACCAGCTGAGGGCTATAATGGAAATGGCCGCGCAGCAGGCAGAAGATCGAGCCCACATGCAGGAGTTCTTGGCACAGAAAGGTGGAGTGACAGAGCGCCGGTGCCAACGCAGCGGGAGAGGAAGAGCGGACGTTGTCGGTCTCAATAGCAAAGATGGCACCGGGGGACGACGTTGAGGCCTTCCTCCAGGTATTTGAGCTGGCGGCAGTTACTGGCACAAAACCCCTTCCCACCTCGGTGCACCAACCACCATGGGGATTATAGGTCGGACTCAGCCTCGGCCTCAGTCCCAGGACCCCCATGACGAGCCTCTAAGACACCAGGACCAGAGTGCGGCCGCTGCGGCCGGCCCAGCCGCCACTCAACCAAGTGCCCAATGATGGAGGTAGGGCAGGTGGTATAGGTGGCCGCAGTGTCAGCCTCCGCTTCCGGTAAAGGTACAAGGAGGTATGCATCAGGCGTTGCTGGATTCAGTGAGTAGTCAGACCTTGATCCACCAAAGCCTGGTTCGACCTCAGGCCCTGGGAGGGACGTCACGGGTGATACTTTGTTGTATTCATGGGGATATGCATGGAGTAGTGACCTTTGACATTTTTCACCAAGGGAAAAAAGCATGGAGTTGAGGCTGCGGTTAGTTCCCGCCTTCCGTGTTCTCTCTTATTAGCTACCGATTGGCCGGGTTTTATCAATGCAGTAACAAATTTGGGGGATGCGCAGTCACGACGGATAGGGACATTTGACCAATTATTGGGGATCACTTCTATTCGCACCAGCGTGTACCATCCACAAAACGATGGGTTAGCTGGAGCAGCTGTCACGTTCACAATTAAAGAGATAAAGTACTTGCATTGCTTGCATTGTACTTCCAGCTCAAAATTACTCGCAATGTGGTAAGGACCCTTCGTGGTCACACAGCGAGTGGGGGACGTCGACTATGAGGTGCCGCATTCCGACAGGGGGGGGCACTCAGATCTATCACCTCAACCTCCTTAAACTATGGAACGAGGAACGCCTGGTTCAATTGGCCACGTCGGTAATTGAGGAAGGTGAGCTGGGGCCGGAGGCTCAAAAAGCATCTGCGTTCATGTCGGTTAATTTAGAGAGCCATCTGACTCTGGGTCAGAGAACTGAGGCAGCCGAGTTGCAGCAATGTTTTGCAGATGTTTTCTCCCCCCGATGAGTGTGGTGTCGGGCCACACCGCACTCATCAAACACCGCATCAAAACACCCCCCGTCTGTTAGGTCACGTCCGTACAGATTACCGGAACACAAAAGAAAAATTGGGAGGGAAGAATTAAAGGCCATGCTGGAGATGGGGGTAATAGAAGAGTTGCATACTGCATGGCTAGCCCAATCGTTCTTGTAAATAAGCCCACTTCTGTGTTGACTATCGCAAGGTGAATAGTGTGCCCAAATTTGATGCTTATCCCATGCCGACAAACTCCTGGACCGGCTAGGAACGGCTTGTTTTTTTTTTAGATACTGGATTTAACCAAGGGCTATTGGCAGATTCCCTTATCTACAGAGTCCAGGGAGAAATCAGCCTTCTCCACTCTGTATGGGTTATTCATTTGGGTTGTTCGGGGCCCTGGCCACATTCCAGCGTCTCATGGACCGGGTACTGTGCCCGCATGCGGAGTATGCAGCGGCGTACCTAGATGATGTTATTATCCATAGCTAAACCTGGCCGTAGCATCTCCGCCGGGTGGCGGCAGTCCTCGAGTTCCTGAGGCAAAAAAAGCAGGTGAGGGCATTCTTAGGGATGGCTGGTTATTACAGGCGGTTTATCCCCACCTTTATCCCTGCCTTCATGTAACTGACCACCCCTTCGATGGACCTCATCCGAAAGGGTGCTTCAGATCTGGTCCAGTGGACCGAGGAAACGCCATGGTCTCACATGAAGATGCACCTGTCCCCACCACCCAGACAGCCAGCCTTGGAAGCAGGGACAGCTCCTCCCCACGGCCAAAGAACAATGGACCTCATTCACAAACATTTTCTTAAGTGTCTTCTTAAATATCTTCTTACGAACTTCGTAAGAACAAACTTAAGAAATCTGTCCGCCGGATTCATGAACGCGGGGAAATGTGTTCTTAAACCGCCAAAGTGTTCTCAGCTCCTCCTCCTCCGATGAGGAATGCCACTCATTCTTAAATGGAATGCGCGTGCTCGTACACCTGAATTAGCATACAGACACGCCCTGCCAGCTCCTTATAAGGGCAACAACAGGACCGTGTGCACACAGTAGGGGTGGGCGATACTGCAAAATTTGGTTTCGATCCGATACCAAGTAAATACAGGGCCAGTATTGCCGATACTGATACCAATACCGATACTTTTTACTTAGAAAAGCAGCTTATCTACTTTCATGTAGGGGAGAGCAATGCGTCATAATTTATGAAGTGAATGCATCATCAATATGCAAATTTTAATGAAAATTATTTTCATGATCATTTAATGATTTTGTGATTTTTCCTTTAATTAGTTATCATGATTACGATCATAATAAAACACAGGACAAAGATTTTAGGCAAATATAAAATACTTTTCATTAACTAACTCAATATTTATTTATCAACAAACACAATTTGCAAACATGAAATCTGCATAAAATTATTACTTGAGAACTGAGAAATGTTTTACATTAAAATTTTGAGTTGAGAGTACCTAATTTGTTTTCTGCAAACATCGCAGCTTGCGGTATTGTGGTCTATAGTAGAGGCTGACATTTTTCGGGAATTCCCGCGGGTCACGTGATTCCCGCGGGATTCACGTGATATGGGAGTCAATCTCACTATTCATCACAGGATTGGGCAAGACCAGGAGTGCCAAAAACAGGAGCGGGCAGGAGCGGGAATCATTTCATGGGTATGGGAATTTTATGGGAATATTTTTTTTTATGAGTGGTATGAGAGTTAAGTTATTGATTTTTATACAAAAATATACATTTCTAATGTTAATTTGTTTTGAAGCCTTCACCGGTGACCCTGACGAAGTGGTGCCTTCAAAGTCCGTCTCTTTAGAGCAGCCTGCTCTAAATAGACGAAGAGCAGGGGTGCCGGAAGTCCGGGTAGATCGCATGCCATTACATTTTTTTTTTCATTCATCGGATGAATGATAACAGAATTTAGTGGGGACGCTGGGGACATGTCCCCACCAATATCCAGCGATATCCACCCCCCCCCCTCCCGGATCAGAACCGCGAATGAACGGAGCAACCCCCCCCCCCCTTTATATGAAGTATACTCTGGATATATTTAGCATTTTTAGTCATTTTAAAAGTAGCTCGCAAGTTGAAAAAGAGTCTTTTTTAAACTTCGGACCTGCCTTGAAGGCAGCACTGACGGCTGGTATTACGTAGCGACGCACAGCACGTCACATACAAACAAAAATGGAATGAAAATGAAAAACTGCAGAAAAACACAAAGTAATCTCAGAAAAGGATGGCCAGAAACCATCATCAAATCAAAATCACTGCTTTGCTTAAAAACTATTACCCCTTCCCTCGCCCCCTAAAAAAGAAAACGGGAATGAAACAGGAGTGGGAGTCATACTAATTTTTCCCGGGATTTGGGCAGGACAGGAGTTTTTTTGTGGGAGTGGGATGGGACGGGAGTGAAAATCCACTCCCGTGTCAGGCTCTAGTCTATAGCTGTAAAACAACACCAAACAGCGCTCCTCTTCTCCTCTTCATCATCCAGCAGTGCGCTGAGTGACTGCAGGCCGGCAACACTCACAGTATAGCAGGGGAGGAAGGGGAGGGGCAGAGTGAGCAGGAGCGAAGTGAGTGAGAAGAGCGGTGATTGGCTGTCTGCACGTCATGCACAACCACTGTGATGTAACGGGAGTTGTGTACTGAACGTAGAGAATAGAAACTGAAACTTAAGTATCTATCGATCTCATCACGCAAGTATTGATCAATACCGATACCAACGTTGGTATCGATACATCGATATTTTAGATCGATCCGCCCACCACTAGCACACAGAATCATGCCAAAGCGAACAGTGAAAACTGATGGTGCACCGGCCACAACCAGTCACGTGTCACATGCAACATCATACCAGTAAGATGAGCAGTGGAATGTTTCTCCACTGGCTCTTACAATGTACACACTAAGCAAGGTAAAGAAAATAGAACCAACAATGAAAAATAACAACAGAGAACAAGACGGCTGAGAGCAGATTCAATTGTACAGTTGAGTTAAACACATGAGTAGGCTACTTGTGGATCTTGATAGGTCCTATCATGGACCAATATCCAGCGATATCCATCCCCCCCCCCATCAAACCGGCGAATTAACGCTGACTCGAAGCCCAACGCGCGCCATCCTTGGCGCAATATCTGTGATGTCCACCAATGTCCTAAAACAAAAACGTCTTGGGCCCTATGTATATTATGTATATTATGTTATGTGTATAGTATGTATATTATGTATATTATGTAGGCCCATATGATATATTTTATTTATGGATATTCACATGTTCATTCACAGAATGTAGATGTGTCAATTCTATTCCCCTATGGCTATATCCACGCGATTGAGTTTAGTGCTTATTTATTTATTCACTGCCATTTGCAGTGTTTGTGTCGTGCTTTTATTTTTTTAGGACATCACGATGCCTCGTAGAATCATGACTATGCATGTGAAACGTAATTGTTAATGATACAAATATTCTCGTATTTATTATTATTATAATTATTTACATCCGAGGATGTCTGTAGAATTGATGTGAACGCAATCACCAATGATTTCTCACAAATTCAGCCCTTAAGAACATGGGCACACTCCAAATAGGTCGCTACGACTGCTTTTCCGTGTTCTTAAATCCTGTTCTTAGCTAAGAACCAATCCCAGATCAGAAAACCTTCATGAATGCCAGAATTGTCGCAGGAACTTCGTAAGTGGAGTTAAGAAGAAATTTCTTCTTAACTTTTTCTTAACTGCGTTCGTGAATGAGGTCCAATGAGCGCATCTTAAAGACCTCTCAGGGCTAACATAAGAGTGAAGTTAATTAGCCATGTAGGCCTACATGGCAGAGTGGAAAGCTACTGGCCTACAAGGTTAATACATCCATAACTCCCAACAGGTAAGATTATTTATTGTTGGCCCAATTTAACAAATCAGTCACTTAGAAGTGGTTCTATTCTTACATAATATAACAGAACTGCTCATACAATTTCTATGTTGTCTTTCAAAGGTCCTGTGGAAAAACATAAAAAGAAACGTAAAAGCAACAGCCGTTGCTCGTAGGGAGCACTTCAAGACAGATGGACGACCCCCAGTTTCACCAGAGAAGGATGAGTTGGGGGACTTGTTGACTGAGATTATTGAAAGTCAGCAACCCTTGGAAGGTATCGCAGAACCTTTGTTCTACTCATCATTGAAATAGTCAATTTTCCTCTGATGTCAAGGTGAACATTGACGCAAACAGCCTTTAATCTGAAGGTTTAATCTGGCCAGGTTTAATTTAAAACTTAATTTAGACCTGAATTATCTTAAATATTCCTTCTGGAAGGCTGATTGTTTAAATCAAGACTAGGGCAAGTCTGAGACGAATTTAATCCATGTCTGAGTAAGCCATTTCAATAATCCCTAATTTAAAATGTGATTTAGTCTATGACTAGGCTTAATCCCTCAACGCAAAAGTGGGTATATGGGTATAACACTAACACTCCCAAGTGTGTGTGTTGATGGCAGACTTACAGGACTCCTATTATACCACCAGGTGTGTGTGTGATTAGCCATTCCAATCAGAATCTTTGGTTTATGACATCACAAGTGGGGGTGTCCATCTAGAAGTATGCTGGATAGATCGGCCTACCAGCCTAGCCAGTGGACTGTAGCAACTGGTAAGCTGATCTATCCAGCATACATCTGGGTGGAGACTCCCACTTGTGATGTCATAAACTGGAGATTCTGAAACCACTTGGTAGGTCTAGTCACGCTCACACTTGGTCGTATAATAAGTTTCCTTTAACATGTGTGCAGCCCCACCCACCCCAGACTCGGCTAGGTGAGGCTAATTAAGCCAGCCACCAAACACACACGCCACAGCAGGGTTCCCATTGAATAACGACAACCAAATACACAATAATATTTAACAGTGATACAAGAACTATACCTCTTCCATTTTAAATGTCTCTATTCACCCACCTTTTCAACCAAAATTTTACCTTTTATCAATTTCTTTGTTTTATCATTCTCACCAATTCTGAATGATTCCCTAATCAACCAGCCAATCTCCACCCTGCAATTCAGGCACCAGGAGAAGCAACCTTTAAGAGAGAAAGATGTGAGAGGAGGAAGACTACACAGAAGACAGTCAGCATTCCAAGCACAAGACGCTCTTGACAAAGCATCAGCCACAATATTTTTGGAGCCTTTAATTTGGCAAATATCCAAACAGTGTTTTTGCAAAAACAAAAACCATTGCACCAATCTGCGGTTTGGGCAACACAAGGAATGAAGAAAAGTTTTTGGATGATGATCTGTATAAACCGCCAGAGGAACACTGGAATCAACATAAACTTCAACATTTTGCAATGTCAACACCACGGCAAGAATCTCTTTCAATGACCGAATAATTTCATTGATACAATAATTATATTTCCTGGCTAAAAAACACACGACGTTCAGCAGTATCTCTGTCAGACTGCAGAAACACAGCACACACACCAACATCACTTGCATCCAAGTGCAGCTCAAGCAGACGTTCCATACAAGGTGCTACAAGGACAGGATAGCACAAGATAGTTTTAACATTTCCAAAAGCTTGCTGACATGAAGCTGACCAGATGTAACTTGCAAGGTAGGTGACGGTAGCCTTCGCGAACTCAAACTTCGCCAGGTTAACCCGTGTAGTCGATCAAGCAGTTTCCTGATGCGGTGGACATGATTTTCATATTGCACATCACATCAAGATAAACAGCAAAGTCATCCAGCAGTTCGATCAAATGTGTATGAGTTGGAACATCATTAAATAAACAGGTGTTAATGAGGGAGTGTTTGTTTTAAACTCTTTCCAGGTCAATGGATGACCACACAGAAAGGTAAGAGAAAAACTGCATAAAATCATATTTTCACCAGCATTAGGTCACCAGTGCCCCCTCTATTTTCAGTAAAAGCCACCAAGTTATACAGTTATACAGAGTTATATATATGTGACAGAAATGTGTTGTGCAAATGCATGCTAAGTCCAATACGTTTCTCTTCCTCAAGAGCAAAACCAACCAAGTGTAACGGTACCACAACAGGTAGAACCCAAAAGCACGACACAGAACTAATAGATGCAAACAAAGTCCAAAAAGGGTTTAATCCAAACTTGGTAGTCCAACAGGCGAAAGTCACAAAACAGGGTATCCGATAATCAGGCGTCAAAACAGGCAGGGATCAGGCAAGAATCAGAGTCGAGAATAATACTAGCAGATATCGAGTCAGAAAAGTAGAGTGACAGGTACACTAAGCTCCGCTGCAAAAACAATCTGACAAAGACAGAGGGGATAAGGCAGGTCTTATATACTGGTCTAATGAGGGAATGGGAAACAGGTGAGTAGAGCAGACTCAGGTGATGGGATGGGCTCAGGATACTGTGGGCAGGTGGGAGTGGCAGGATCTGAAATGACAGGACAATGAGTGGAAGAATGGCAAAGCATAGAATAAATAATGACTGAACACAAAGTTTCAGGATGCCCTCATGACACCAAGTGAGTGTGAGAGAGAGCGAAACTGTCTCCAGAGGGCCACAGAGGGAGAGCAAAGAGTAGGGAAGGGGAGTCTCTCTCTCTCTCTCTCTCTCTCTCTCTCTCTCGCTCCTGTATCTCTAGAACTCTAGTTACCCCTTGTATGGATGTAGCCTTTTTCAGATTATGTAGTCTGCAGACAAAAATGCACACAAAACAAAATCATAACACAAGACAATGTATATATACAGTACATCTCTAAGCCTTTTTACATATATCTGCATCTGCCTTTCACTCTGTTAATGTCTGTTATGTCTCATTGTTGTGTTTGATTTTCTTTTATCTTGTAACTTACTGTTTACTGTTCTTTTACTTTCTTGTCCATAAATGTGAATCACTTAACAGTGTATTTTAATGTGTCTGTGATGCACTTAGTAACCGTGTGTTTTAAAAAGTGGTAGAAAAACAAATTATATATAAAACAAAGCCATAGGAGTTTGAAGCATAGATAGGAACAGAACTAAAGTGGACCAAAGCTTGTTCCCATTTTAGGTTACCATGGATATATTCCAAGACAGTCCAAGAGAAATTGCAACAATCACCCTTCCCCACACTTTTCTTTTCACACGTTTTCTAATGTATAAATGTTTTCATTATTTCACAAATATCACTTTCATTCATGAAGGCAACACAACCTTTCAGGACAACGTGGTCAACTTTGAGAGGCGGGTAACACAGCATGTACACTGCTGTAATATTCTATACAGTATAGTGTGTCTTTTTGCACAGAAAGTTACTGTAACTGCACCTTGTTCCTCAGCACATAATCACGGACATGGTGCGGCACATTTTGTCAGTGCCAGAATTACCACATTGGTGTATTCATATCACTTATATCCACTCATAAATGCATTACTCTAAAATGTTTTCTGAATATATTACTAAGTCTAATAGTCTGTTTAAGTTCATGACCTTGACAGTTGACTGTTAAGTCACACTGAGTATAAAATTAGCTTAAGAGAGTCTTTCTCACAATTCTGTTTTCACAGGAACTAGTATTATTCAGCAGAAAAGTCCAGAAGTGCATGCCTACGTTGACTACCTTCATATCATTGACAGTAAGCAGACTGTTGCTGTCCCGTCTGTAGCCTCCTGTACATCTTAGGCCTCAACCTTGAACAAAAGACGGCAGAACCCAAGCCGACCACCAGAGGGAGCCAGTCAATCAATAACTGGAAAAGCCACAGCAGCGCTTCATAAAATCGAAAATCTCTGGTTGTATGTAGGAATGTTTGTGGTCGTGCTTCATAAAATGCAGATACACAAAAACTACAAGAGCAACTGCTGGATGTGTTTATACACAATGTTGGTGTGCAGTGGCGGCAGGTGATTAGACTCATTCAGTCTTTGTCATGGTCTTGTAGTCAGGTCGGTCATGGTTATATAGTCTTAGTAACCTCCACACAAGCAACACAGCACACACTACGGACGCTGCCTGACGAGAGGCCTCTGTTTGGTGTGTATTCACCTTTCTGGCGTGAGGTCACGGGTTCTGGCGGGAGTTTGGTGTGAGATTTGTCAGCCATGATGGACGTGATGTGTTGTTGTTGTTGACAACGCTGTTGTAGTGTGTGTGCATCTGACACTTTTAAAGGTTTTTTCCACAATGCCTGTATATTGTTGTACAGTTACATGTAGCAACCATCAAGGTCAAAAGCCAAATGTTGTAATTTTATCGGTTTCCAACCAATGTCGACAGACAGAGAAGGTGGATTTCTGCTGTCTACAGTCTACAGCCACCGCTGCAGTGACCATTTCATAGCAGGTAATAATTGGCAACGAAATGTGAAATTTCTTCCATGATGTGATGTTTATATGTAATATATTCAAACTATTAAGCCCAGTGTTGTAGAGAAAGACATTGACATGGGACAGACCTAAATATTTGCTGTAGACTAGCATACATGTAACATTACTCTCATGTACCCGTCTCTGATTAGGCCTACACTAAACATGCTACAGTGCACAATTTCTGTAGTATTCTGAACATGACAAACACTTGCAGTATTTCACTAGCACACATGCCTATATAGTTATTAACTCATTGTCATGGGTTTATTTTTTTTTAATTGAACTAGGGCAACATGTACATGTATCTCTGACTCTGACATCTCTATCTTCTGTTGACATGTCACACTGATATGCACTTTCAAGCTTAGAATATAAATATTATTAATAAATTATATATGTATATTTATATGGCCACTTGAGCTTACCTCTTGTATTTCAAGTTTATGCAGGCCTAATTCAATCCAAGTTATTGATTTAAAATCATGTTAAATATATTATTCTGAAATTGGCTCTTATTACATCTCCTAAACTTTTCGGAAAATGCTGAAAGTGCAAAGAAATATATTATAGTGAGAAATATATATATTATAGTTAGACAAGTCTTTACACTAAGCGTGACAGATGACTAACATGTCCCTAATCAAGATTCATCTGGTAATGTGTAATGTGTAAGAGCGAGAACGAGAACATATCAGGACATCGCTTGTGTTTCAGAAAACATTTTCCCAAATGCATAAGAAATATTGATTGTTTTGAAATATTTATGGAGAAGCCAAAAGACTTAAAAGCCCCATAACACCATGAAATACTTAATAGGAAGAACACAGAAATTGGTGAGGAAGAGCTACAGATAACAATATTACAGACAATTTAGTACCTGGTGATCTTGTACTGGCTGATTATTTACAAGTTAAGATCAGGTTGAATTGTATTGTGCCAGAGTAGAAATCCCTGCATTTACCAGGAGTAAAAAACAGTAGTGTAGGCCTAGAGATCTTGTCCAGTGTATGGAGAAATGTTGTTAATCACATAATGGTACAGATCACGAGGGGTGAAGTCCGGTAGAGTTGAACTGCTGCACTTGACACATCAGTGAAGAGACCAGCAGGGAGGAGGTAGACATCGTTCTGCAGCCCTCCCAGACAAAGTGTCTGTAGATATCTTTCATGATATTCACCCTGCAAGTGACTTACTGCACTCCACAGCATACATGACGTTTTTGCGATGTTAATGTCCATAATGTTAGATTTACTGTATCACACACCTGCAACTGTTGTTTACCACACGCGTGCAAAATTGCGTCACGTCTAATATGGCGGGTGCTATGTGGGTCATGTGGTTACGGGTCACATGATGCAAAAGGTGAATTGACAACCTAACGTACCTCAGCTAAACAGCAGTTGACATGGGGTTACCATAGACACAGCTCTGTTGTGGCGTATGGATAAAAACTATTTGATGTTAACTGGTTGTGTCATTTAATATTATTTAATGCAAAACATTTAATGCAAAACATTGCAAATGCTCATTCAAGTTAATAGTAAATGTTTATCTTTTAGAAATCTAGAGCTTGTGGTCTCTACTTGAGATGTGGACAATCAATGAGAGAAAACAGAATATAATGACATTTACATTTTGGACGTTTAGCAAAAACTATTAGCATTAATTGTGTAGTAAGTCAGTAAGTATTGGTTATTTATTATTATCGACTAATAAAGTGTAACCCTCAGGTTAGGTCCTTCTATACGGCCTTGTACCTTACAAGGCCGTTATAGAAGGTTATCAAACAGAGATTATCAAAGTCAAATTAATGTTTAATTGTTTAATTGTCACATGTACATCGTAACACAGGGTGAAATTCTTGTGACATGGCAGGTGACAGTATGCAAAAAAGTAGGCAAAAAAAGATACAATAGCAAGAAGACAAAACATTTTATATATATATATATATATATAGATATGCACTGAAAATATACTTTATATACATATGTGTACTGTATCTTCTTAAATGCTCTTTTGTAAATAAAACATCTTAAGCAATACTTCCCACTTCATACATACTTCACAGCAATACTTTCAAAATGTAAAGGTAACTATCATTTATTTTATTCGATCGAATATGTGGATCAACATGTGATTCATATTATTTCCAATATTTTCCATTACTGCATTGCTTAGAATAATTTCAAATGGAAACTTTATGTTTTCACAAATAGCTGCTCAAACTTGAGTATCTAAAGGAAGGCTAAAGAATTTTTTTTCAGTAGTTACAGGTGCGGCTTTGAAGAATGTTCCCAATTGTTGCCTATTTTCCCCAACAACTCGCTTCCTGTCTCAGTAATGTTTCCGGGATGAGCCCTCAGTGACGTAGCCCAGGTGTCCTTGTTGGCCTGCAACATGACTATCTATGGCACGACCCCTGCTGCGCGGGCCCATACCCTGCCATTTCCTCTACAATGTTGCTAGCACTATATCATTTGGCCGTCAGCAAATGACTGGCTAGCTGTTGTTATGTGGTGCCAATGAGAGGGAAGATGAGGAGAAAAACTACAGGAGGGACAAATCTCTCTTTCCCCCCTTGCTCGTCCTGAAAAAATATAGCATCAATCACCTTTCACCAGCACAAAACTGAAAGAAATGTAATGAATACAAACAATGTGTTAAATGAGGGGAAATACTTTTATCCAGAAACATGGGCTTGAGCTTCACTTGTGATTTTTGTCATTCATTGATTTACTAAACTTGTATGTCAGGCCTATTCGGATTGCCATATTAAGGTGGTATTCAGGTTCAATTTAGGGAAGTTAAAATGACAAAAAGGACCCCCCCCCCATTTGATTTGAGAAAAACTGCAACACAGCATCAATCCTCCATCTGCCATGCACTCACAGTGTAATGCTATGGCTGCAGGAGTGGGAGGGGCGCGCAAGAGCTTAAAGTGGTGCAGCATTTTCATTTTCATGATTGCATAACAATCTAATGTTGGTGCACGCTAAGCTTCTCTGTGTAGATTAAAAAAGTAAATTCTACACTCTCTAGCATGATCTCAACCTTGACCCTGAAGCGTATTTTATCACAGATTTGAGCCATTAAAGGACATCAATCATGCTAAGCACTATACCTTGGGAATATCTGCTTAATGGGAGTCAATCGACCATCCACTTAGCATAACCCTCATCTGAGTCTTTAGGGGAGGGGAGGGGGGGCTTCACAAATGAAGCAACCATATCAATTACGTCAATGTGCCAATTGAACCGCATTAGATAAGACTGTGTTGATACAGACCCAGTAAACAGGCTCTTCCTGTGGTCAATATGGAGTTAATCAGATCCCAGCACTGCAGAGGGCAGATATATAAAGGGTCCAACAATGTGATGTGCTGCATCTCATTGAAGGCTATCAGAGAGGGAAGCCTGTGAATAGGCTTCTCTAGCAAGGCCTGGTCTGTTAGCATGCTGTCTCCACCCTATAAGGTCAATGTCAAATGCACCTCATTTAAAAGTCAATAGCGGCCGTGCACATCATCCCCTGGGAATTCAGTTGAGAAGTGTTGCAGACGGCATTGTGTATTATTCTGTTAGTAGAGGGAAGCCTGAGAGCTTTTTTAATCTTGACCTTCCAATAAAATATGCTCCCAATCCAAAATTACCGGTCTAAAATGGAGACATAAGCTTCAACAAATCATGGTGCAGACCAGAGCATCTCCAGGGAGGGGTTTCTGTGGCTGGGACACACACACACACACACACACACACACACACACACACACACACACACACACACACACACACACACACACACACACACACACACACACACACACACACACACACACACACACACACACACACACACACACACACACACACACACACACACACACTATCTCGCCTCAGGAGAGGAATTTATTGAATATTATCTACAAGAGCAACATGATCTCAGTATTACGACACTGTGATATGCAACAGCAATGTTAATAAAATAGACTTCTATGTATGCTGATTTCAATACATACAAATACAGAGAGGCAGTCCAGCTTGTTCTTAATGTAACTATGTTCTAGTTAGTTAGAATGTCAGTAACTTATATACAGTTATGGGAAGTAACAAAGTACAAATACTTTGTTACTGTACTTAAGTAGATTTTTCAGGTATCTGTACTTTATTATATATTTTATTTTTTTGACAACTTTTTACTTTTACTCCCTACATTTAAACACGAATATACTTTCTACTCCTTACATTTTCAATTAACCCTAATGAACCCTCTGTTGTCTTCTTCATTTGTCATTATCAGGATACTCTTCAAACTGGCAGCATTATCAAATTAGATATTGTTTTTAAAAAAAAACGATCAATATGGGAAGAAAAATCATGATTATATTTTTTGCCAGATCGCCCAGCCCTAACGTGAGGTAACTAGCGAGAACTAAACATGAACAAGAAGCCGATATTGCCGACTCCAAGTCAGGGCAGCAGCAGCAGCAACAGCATTGAAATGGCTACTTTTCACTTTTTACTTCAGTAAAGAATTTGAAAAAGTACTTACCAGAGTCGTATTTTACACAAGTATCTGTACCTCTACTGAAGTAAAGGATGTGTATACTTTTGCCACCTCTGCTTATATATTGACAACATATATCAAAAGATAACTACAGTACCCACACATACAGCTATTCTTACAGTATTAGTTTTTTATGATTGCTCGCAAGCATTTGTGTGCAAAAGGAACTTACAGTAAGCCATAGAAATGCATTCTATGCATTTGGTCTGACCAAACAAATGGTGACGTCGACTGGGACATGGTTCTATCGAGTTACAGTGATATTAGCGAGTGTACGGACTTAGTGACGAACTTCATAACAATGCAGGGTGGATCCACCCGCAACACCCTGAACACCCATACTGCTGCCTGCAACTCAGGCGTCGTATCCGCATAATACTTGAATGGTCTTTGAGGACAATTAACTGCACAGCACGCCATGTTATCACTCAGATTTATGTCTCTCCATTCTCAGAAAGAACCAGAACCTGCACGGCCAAGTGAGTCAGCGAGCTGAGGTGATGACTGACAATGAGAGCTAATCGGGAATATTATACATGATAAGATTTTGTATGCTGTATTCTGTTGATTTCCATATTGTTTTATTGTACTGTATTGCTATGCAACCTGGCACAAGAATTTCCTTCGGGATTAATAAAGTTCTATCTATCTATCTATCTATCTATCTATCTATCTATCTATCTATCTTAAAAAGGAGATTGGAACGCTGCAACAAATACGTGAGAACGAGCAATACATTGACGCTATGGCAAGAATATGCCATAGCGGCATGAATAAGAACGGACAGACAGACTTTTCTATACGGGGCTACAAACGTAGAGCCTCCCGTCACAGACATGGCTGATACACTCCCCTGGAATGCTACTGGATTAGATGTAGAGGCTCCCAGGACTTATTCTGACGGTGTCCGTGGCTCTGGATTTACAGCGGAAACTACACAAACTCTCCGGAACGACGCTTCTCACTGGCACCGCACCGGAGCCAAGCCAAAAACATCAACTCCAGCCAGGACTAAGTTTGATATCTTCCGTCATAGACGCAAACCTGGCAGGAAATCAAATAAGAGCGCTATAAGAATGCTCACTCCACCACCTGAACTCGTATTGCACAACAGGTATGAGCCACTGACTGAAATGTGTGACAGCTATAATTATGCTGAACTCAGGAAACCCAATCACATAGCTGTGTGTTAGCATTAAGGCTAATCAAAACCCAAGAAATAGCCAGCCAGCCACTGTTAGGATGAAGGTCACAGTAAACACTGGTAACTATAACTGAACCAGGCACTATTTTGATCGGGGACTCCATAACCAGGCATGTAAAAATGGCAAAGACTGAAAATCTAACCTTGGATGACACATCTGTTGAGGAGCTAACAGATCTACTGACAACCATCCTCACTACACGCATAAATCTGAGGATTATTATCCACACTGGGCCATTCGCCATTCGGCGAAAGAAAACACATTACCCTGCTACTGGAAAAACTGAGCGACTGTCAATCACAATATGTGTTCATTTCTGGACCAATTCCAACTTTCAAGAAAGGGATTGAATCTTTTAGCAGACTCCTTGGTCTGAAATACCTGGCTGACATCGGCGTGCCTCGCCCATGGAATAAAGTTTATTGACAACGGGATCACATCACGGGATCCAGGCTACTTGGTGGGAACCACGTCATGCCCTTGGAGTGCCATACCCAAACAAGAATGTGTTGATAAGCTCGAAGGACAGCACACACAGGCAGATAAGTCCTATATGACAAGGCTGAAGCAAAGTTAGCTGATATCATGAGATCATTTGAGCAGTCTGCTCTTTAAATGGCATGGTTGACATTTTAAATAATACCATGTCATCTGCTTTAATGGGAGGAAAACAAATGAGTGTAATGAGTGAAAAAAATGCTTCAGGGATGAAAAATACGGTATGCAATTCACTAAAGGGTGACAGAATTGAAATACATTTGTGGAGAGCTGTCCAAAGTCAAGTATCAATCAAGATTGATAATTACAGTCTTTGCTGTATGGCTGGTATAGCTGGAATGGCGGAGGAATGGAAGTCGGCTATTAAGAAAAAGAGATCTACTGAAAGAAATCATGTAACACATATAAAAGTGCCTTTCTTTCTCAACAGTCATATTCAAGATAAAAAGCTCACGATAGCAGCTCACATAAGTCCAGTCCCCTACAGACTTATATGTATGTCAAAACGGGCAGAGGAGGCGTATACACTGCTGGAGTTTCCCTGTACAGAATGTCCCTGTGTTGTGATACATGTGACAAATAAGATTCAAGATTCAAGAATTGGAATAATTGGAATCACATGTGTGTAATCACATACACACACAGGATAAGCAGTGAAATTGAAAAGTGGTGATGCCCAGCGGAATGTGCAATAGGACAATACAAATATCACAAATATCACAATTGAAGGGAAAAAAAATTTAATACTACTTTACTAAATCTAATATCCACACTATTTACAGTCTGTACAGCAAAAGGAGCAGCTTTTTTTTTTTAGGAGTGAGTAATATGAGCAAAATAGGCACGTGAACAGCAAATAGTCAAATAAAGAGCAAATCTTCATGTAAAATTTGCTTTTGCTACCTTCTTCAACCGCAATGTATATAAAACTGTCACCCATACCTGGCATATGTTAGAGGCAGCTAAAGGCAGCAATCGTAATTGTTAAAGAGTGCCATTGATAAGAAATAAGCCAATCAGGGCTTATTTAGTAACCCTATCCCATCGGATGAGACAATTGAGCAATTATCCTGACATGTAGGCTGTCTTTAACCCACAAAGTACACAGAAAATCTGTGGAACACTGTTAGCTTACATTAATCAAGTGACATCCATATAAATGACTCATTCGTAAAAAACGTAACTCGCTTTGATTGATATCCTACAAATTGTTTGTTAGGTGTGTATTACAT
The DNA here is from genome assembly GCA_002895965.2 of Coryphaenoides rupestris. Lineage (NCBI taxonomy): Eukaryota > Metazoa > Chordata > Actinopteri > Gadiformes > Macrouridae > Coryphaenoides > Coryphaenoides rupestris. Next base: position 342,694 of record PIJE02000432.1, read on the forward strand.
TAACGTTACTGGTGTTTGGTGTTCTTAAATATGACTGATTCATGGTAGCATTGGCAAAATACAATTCAGCAAATCTAGTTCAATAAGTCAATCAATAAGTAAATACATATTTGAAGTATTTGGATAAAGTTTCAGTTCAACTTACCACAAGAAACATAGGAGTAACTTTGGAAAAGTCTTTACAGGTAACGGAAAATGTGATGGTGTGGCGGGGGCAATACAGACGAGTAGCATTAGCATCAGGTTAGCATTTACTGGTAACTTCTTAGACTAGCCATAGCCAGCTAGCTTCAGCTAGGTAACTTTGAGGTGGGCGTGTTCCAGAAGCCAGGCTTCATTCGCCCTGCTTCAGTTTCACTCAGACTCCCCCCTTTGACTATCCAGGAGTGGGCGGAGTCCGTTCTGACTTGCCAAGATGGCGACCATTTGAGCTTCAAAACCGCTCTTCAGAAACTAATGGGTGACATCACGGAGGGTTTGTCCATATATTTTACAGTCTATGGTTTCCTATTCTTGGGTTGCAACCATGTGACAAAACTGTGTGACGCCATGACATGACGCCATGACATGACGCCGTGACATGACGCCGTGACATGACGCCGTGACATGACGCCGTGACATGACGCCGTGACATGACGCCGTGACATGACGCCATGACATGACGCCATGACATGACGCCATGTTGGATGTAAATCAAAACAACAACACTGTCTGCTTGGAACGAATGTGATCCTTTTTGCTGAGTATTACTGAACGTTAGAACTTTTGGCTAAGTGCAGATATCGCAAAACAGTTAATATATGTCTCTTTGATCCATATTTTTTTCAATCTTCCAATTTTAATGAAGATTTGTCTGCATTAACAGCAGTTGAATACCCCAATATTGTCAACTACTTGGTGCTATGAACTCCATGGCTGACAAAGACACAAATGACAGCATACAAAAGTATGACATAATATAAAAAAAAAATGTATACACCTTTATTTTCTTCAAAAAAATAGACTTTTATTCAATATTAAAATATAAGTACATTGGGATTTTCCTTCAGCGTACAAATATTAATCTGCATACAAAATGCCACGAAGTAAAAATAAAAAATACAATAAAAAATTGATAATTGATTTGGAAAGATTTGTAAGGGAGATAAATAAACAGTTGTACATAAAGTGTTAATGTGGTAAAGGCATATGTTATTTAGACTTAAGATGAGAAACCAAAGTTTATAATGGCAGTCAGATCAATCAAACACTTTTTTGACTTTACTTTCCATTGTCCATTTCATGAGGTGTGTATTTAAAAGCAAACAAAACAGTTAAAGACCATATACACAATACAATGTAATTCATTAGAAAATAAATATTGATAACAATGCAACTAATATTATATAATTATAATAATAATAATAATAATAATAATAATAATAATAATACAAATGATAATAATAATAATAATAATAATAATTGTAATTGTCATTTAGCATTTTTATTTCACATAGTCATCCTTCAGGGTTACCTCCTTAGTTGTAGTTATGCTCCCTCAGACATGCTGCCAGCTCTGCAGGGGCAGAGATGTTCCTGGCCTTGGCATGGTGCTTGTTGAAGCGTGCTTCAACTTGGCCTGATGATTAAAATACAGGTAACATACAATTATGTAGTATTTCAAGTGGCAAAAAGTAATAAATAATTTACCCAAATAACTCCATTCTGGTTATTTATATTTCATAAAAAAATGATGTACAGATGTAGATAGACAAATATGTAATCTGTCCAGACACATTAGCAGATAACATAAATCTGATTCTGTAGCTGTGCCTATGATTTACAGGGGGACTCACATAAGTAATGTATCCTATTCATTCAGGGTTGTTTGTGATAAGGCGGTACTGGGGCACCATCAACAGTATCAAATGATAGTCTAGTGATGTAATCAATGAGTCGTTGGAAATTTGGTGAATATTAACAAGGGGATAGGCCTAGAGCCTCAATTACACTGGGGAGACCCTGTTTATTATACCATTGGCTTGTGATGTACACAAAATTATTGGCTCACAACACACAAAAAAACAAGTTTAGAATACTAGTATTTACTTTTATTTTGTATTTTGGAGGGAGATAAAGCAAATACAGGTGTGGTGTAAGAAAGAAATGCATCACAAACTGGGAAGAGAAAGAGGGTTTTTTACTCGATAATATTGTTACTCTATAATAATATTATTGGACATGACATTAAGAATATTGCACATGATGATGAGAGGAGATGAGAGGGAGTGTTATAGATAATATTATAGACAACGTGATAATAATAATAATAATAATAATAATAATAATAATAATAATATAATATAATATAGCACATGATAGAGGATTGCACATGATGTTGGACAGTAATATTAATATTGTACGTAATACTGAGGAAAGTAATACTGAGGAAAGTGCACATGATGTTGAGAAGTAATAGTGCACATTATATTGCTGTGTTCATTGTCTTGTAGGGGGGAGTTATAGGGAGGAGTTATAGAGTTTGATGGCCACAGGCAGAAAGGACCTCCTGTGGCGTTCTGTGGTGCACCTCAGTAATCTCAGTCTACGGCTGAAGGTGCTCTGGTATGACTCCAGTGTGGCGTGCAGGGGATGGGAGGCGTTGTCCATAATACTGAGTAGTTTAGTCAGCATCCTCCTCTCCGAGACCTCAACCAAAGACTCCAATTCCACTCCCAGGACAGAACCCGCTTTCCTGATGAGCTTATTTGAGTCTGTTGGCGTCGGCTGCCTTCACCCTGCTGCCCCAGCACACAACAGCGTAGAAGATGACGCTGGCCACCACAGAGTGATAGAACATCTGCAGCATGGTTTTGCAGACGTTGACAGATCTGAGTCTCTGTCAGAAATACAGGCGACACTGACCTTTCTTATACAGGGCCTCTGTGTTTTTAGTCCAGTCCATTTTATTGTCGATGAACACCCAGAACACCCAGGTACTTATATTCCCCGACAATGTCCACCTCGGTCCCCCTCATGCTGACCGGTTTCGGGTGAGTCGGTTGCTTCCTGAAATCCACCACCAACTCCTTCATCTTAGAGATGTTGAGTTGCAGGTGATTTAGTCCACACAAGGGATGAAACGGTTACCGGTTTAATGATAAACCACAGTAAAATCCCCCGACGGTTAGTAGTACCGTTTCAAATTAAAACCGTGTTGATTACCGCGGTTTAAAAAACTCATGAAAAATACTGTCCAGCATCAACCAGATGCAGGCGCGCATGCACAGCATGCAACGAGGATCTGTTTTGAGTCGAAACATGGCTGAAGGCAGCGACAGTGCTCGGGAGTCGGGACATTTTTCAGCCTTCCAAGAGGACCAAGTCTGAAGTGTGGTCGTACTTTGGATTTTACAAGAGTGCTGACGGAAACCTGATTGAAGATGGTTGCCCAGTCTGCAGAACATGCAGAAAGCAAATCGCTGCGAAAGGGAGCAACACGTCAAATCTTCTCTCTCATCTTCGTGACCACCACTCACAACTTTATAGCGAATGCAAGGTAAGTTTCAATCAAGCAATGCATGATGTGGGGACTTCGGAATGGGGGAAAATGTCATGGTTTGTCTGTCTAACTTGCTAATAGCTTGTCAATAATGTAAACTGAGGCGTTCGGTGTGACCTACTCTTGTAAAAACATTACACGTCAAAGTCAAAGTTAGTGTTTCATTTGTCACATGCACCAAATAGCTTAGCGTCATTAGAACAGTGAAATTCTTGTGACCTGGCAGGCAACATCCACGCAGTAGCAAGGCATAAAAGATAAAAATAAAAAAATATATAAAGATATAACAAGAGTAACATAACAATTTAAATGAAAAGCTAGCAGCAGTTTACAGGGTGTAGGAGTGGGGAATATAGGAATGGAGAGAATATTCGCAAGGAATATTACATTTAATAATATAAATATATGTAGTAAGTATGGTAAGTGAGTTGTATGAGCGTAGAACGTTGCTCTGCTGCTATATGCGTCGTGTGTCTGCGTGTGTGCGAGCGAAAGAATAATAATGTAACAACACCAATATTAATAATAATTTGCTATTCCCTTGTTTACAGAGTGGGCGTGCAGCAGGCAAACCCAGTGATGCTACTGCTGGTCCATCCTCCTCGGTGCCACAGTCACAGACCATCGAGCAAGCCTTTAAAAGACAGGCTGCTTATGCACCCAGGTCCAGAAATGCTGGATATTGCAGGATATTAGGCCAGCAGTACCTTATTTCTTTATGAAGGACTCGGAGAGAACGAACATACAATCAGTGCTGTTCATTTGATTTGTTTACATATTTTGTGTTATTTTAATGTCAACAACTGCACATTTGATTTTGTTGTCCATATGGTTGGTTCTTACATGCACATTGTTTATAAGGTAGGACTATGATAAAACTGCGGGGCCTCTCCCGTCTTCTAATGGAAACAGTTGTACATAAAGTGTTAATGTGGTAAAGGCATATGTTATTTAGACTTAAGATGAGAAACCAAAGTTTATAATGGCAGTCAGATCAATCAAACACTTTTTTGACTTTACTTTCCATTGTCCATTTCATGAGGTGTGTATTTAAAAGCAAACAAAACAGATAAAGACCATATACACAATGAAATGTAATTCATTAGAAAAATAATATTGATAACAATGCAACTAATATTATATAATAATAATAATACAAATGATAATAATAATAATAATAATAATAATTGTAATTGTCATTTAGCATTTTTATTTGACATAGTCATCCTTCGGGGTTACCTCCTTAGTTGTAGTTATGCTCCCTCAGACATGCTGCCAGCTCTGCAGGGGCAGAGATGTTCCTGGTCTTGGCATGGTGCTTGTTGAAGCGTGCTTCAACTTGGCCTGATGATTAAAATACAGGTAACATACAATTATGTAGTATTTCAAGTGGCAAAAAGTAATAAATAATTTACCCAAATAACCATTCTGGTTATTTATATTTCATAAAAAAATGATGTACAGATGTAGATAGACAAATATTGTAATCTGTCCAGACACATTAGCAGATAACATAAATCTGATTCTGTAGCTGTGCCTATGATTTACAGGGGGACTCACATAAGTAATGTATCCTATTCATTCAGGGTTGTTTGTGATAAGGCGGTACTGGGGCATCATCAACAGTATCAAATGATAGTCAATGATGTAATCAATGAGTCGTTGGAAATTTGGTGAATATTAACAAGGGGATAGGCCTAGAGCCTCAATTACACTGGGGAGACCCCTGTTATTATACCATTGGCTTGTGATGTACACAAAATTATTGGCTCACAACACACAAAAAACCAAGTTTAGAATACTAGTATTTACTTTTATTTTGTATTTTGGAGGGAGATAAAGCAAATACAGGTGTGGTGTAAGAAAGAAATGGGAAGAGAAAGAGGGTTTTTTACTCGATAATATTGTTACTCTATAATAATATTATTGGACATGACATTAAGAATATTGCACATGATGATGAGAGGAGATGAGAGGTAGTGTTATAGATAATATTTATAGACAACATGATAATAATAATAATAATAATAATAATAATAATAATAATAATAATAATAATAATAATAATATAGCACATGATAGAGGATTGCACATGATGTTGGACAGTAATATTAATATTGCACGTAATACTGAGGAAAGTAATACTGAGGAAAGTGCACATGATGTTGAGAGGTAATATTGCACATTATATTGCTGTGTTCATTGTCTTGTAGGGGGGAGTTATAGGGAGGAGTTATAGAGTTTGATGGCCACAGGCAGAAAGGACCTCCTGTGGCGTTCTGTGGTGCACCTCGGTAATCTCAGTCTACGGCTGAAGGTGCTCTGGTATGACTCCAGTGTGGCGTGCAGGGGATGGGAGGCGTTGTCCATAATACTGAGTAGTTTACTCAGCATCCTCCTCTCCGAGACCTCCACCAAAGACTCCAATTCCACTCCCAGGACAGAACCCGCTTTCCTGATGAGCTTATTGAGTCTGTTGGCGTCGGCTGCCTTCACCCTGCTGCCCCAGCACACAACAGCGTAGAAGATGACGCTGGCCACCACAGAGTGATAGAACATCTGCAGCATGGTTTTGCAGACGTTGACAGATCTGAGTCTCTGTCAGAAATACAGGCGACACTGACCTTTCTTATACAGGGCCTCTGTGTTTTTAGTCCAGTCCATTTTATTGTCGATGAACACCCAGAACACCCAGGTACTTATATTCCCCGACAATGTCCACCTCGGTCCCCCTCATGCTGACCGGTTTCGGGTGAGTCGGTTGCTTCCTGAAATCCACCACCAACTCCTTCATCTTAGAGATGTTGAGTTGCAGGTGATTTAGTCCACACAAGGGATGAAACGGTTACCGGTTTAATGATAAACCACAGTAAAATCCCCCGACGGTTAGTAGTACCGTTTCAAATTAAAACCGTGTTGATTACCGCGGTTTAAAAAACTCACGAAAAATACTGTCCAGCATCAACCAGATGCAGGCGCGCATGCGCAGTATGCAACGAGGATCTGTTTTGAGTCGAAACATGGCTGAAGGCAGCGACAGCGCTCCGGAGTCGGGACATTTTTCAGCCTTCCAAGAGGACCAAGTCTGAAGTGTGGTCGTACTTTGGATTTTACAAGAGTGCTGACGGAAACCTGATTGAAGACGGTTACCCAGTCTGCAGAACATGCAGAAAGAAAATCGCTGCGAAGGGAGCAACACGTCAAATCTTCTCTCTCATCTTCGTGACCACCACTCACAACTTTGTAGCGAATGCAAGGTAAGTTTCAGCTCAAGCAATGCATGATGTGGGGACTTCGGAATGGGTCATGGTTTGTCCGTCTAACTTGCTAATAGCTTGTCAATAATGTAAACTGAGGCGTTCGCTGTGACGTACTCTTGTAATAACATTACACGTCAAAGTCAAAGTTAGTGTTTTATTTGTCACATGCACCAAATAGCTTAGCGTCATCAGAACAGTGAAATTCTTGTGACCTGGCAGGCAACATCCACACAGTAGCAAGGCATAAAAATAAAAATAAAAATATATATAAAGATATAACAAGAGAAACATAACAATTTAAATGAAAAGCTAGCAGCAGTTTACAGGGTGTAGGAGTGGGGAATACTCTCTCTTG
>PIJE02000433.1:0-98614 GCA_002895965.2 Coryphaenoides rupestris
TACCAGGTGTGTATCAGATGTGTACCAGGTGTGTATCAGATGTATACCAGGTGTGTATCAGATGTATACCAGGTGTGTATCAGATGTGTACCTGGGAGGTCTGTGGTGAATGTAGTCCAGGACGTCAGAGGATGTGTGGAAAAGCTTGAAACTGAAAACTATTTCCAACTTACTGCAGCAACGGTCAACATGTCAAACACTTTGGTGCAGTATCTCCAGGCGTTGGCGTTCCCATATTTGGTTTGACATTCGTCTGCAAGCCAAGAGAGAGGCCAGCGTGTTAGCATGTCGGCTAGCAGCTTTATCCTCATGTCAGACTAGTGATTTATGATCTGGTGGAGCCAGCAGCTCACCGTAGAAACCGTACACCTGCGTGATCTGCCGGCTCTCATGGTTCCCGCGCAGCAGCGTGATGCGGTCGGGCCACTTGGCCTTCAGGACCAGCAGGTAGGTGAAGGTCTCCAGGCTGTAGTAACCCCGGTCCACAAAGTCCCCCTGAACACACAAGGTAGCGCTGAGCTAGCTCACACAACACTTAGTGAACTACTAATTACTTTGTGAACTACTAATCACTTTGTGAACTACTAATCACTAAGTGAACTCGATGTTGGGAGGGTAAGCGTAGGGAGTTAGGGAGTTAGGGAGCCAGGGTACCATGAAGATGTAGTTGGTGTCTGGAACCGGTCCACCCGTCCTGAAGAGCTCACACAGATCATAGAACTGGAACACAAAGAGAGGAATCACTACAGAAAATGATAGAAAAGATCTATTTAGGTATTGGAAACTACAATTCTGATTTATTTCAAGTTCATTTACAAGGTATAAAATGATGATGTGAACAAATAAATAATTGTGTTGTGTTGTGTATTGTGTGTTGTTGAGTTGTTGTGTATTGTTGTTTACCTGGCCATGGATGTCCCCGCACACGGTGACCGGGGTGGACACCGGCTGGACGTTAGACTCTTCCAGCAGAAGGTCACACACATAGTCACACAACCTCTGGGACGAGGAACACACCAAGTCAGTACAGAAGGCAGAAGGTCAGTACTGTCAGGTAGGCAGCAGGTCAGTACTGTCAGGTAGGCAGCAGGTCAGTACTGTCAGGTAGGCAGCAGGTCAGTACTGTCAGGTAGGCAGAAGGTCAGTACTGTCAGGTAGGCAGCAGGTCAGTACTGTCAGGTAGGCATCAGATGTGGACCAGGTGTGTATCAGATGTATACCAGGTGTGTATCAGATGTGTACCAGGTGTGTGCCAGGTGTGTATCAGATGTGTACCAGGTGTGTGCCAGGTGTGTATCAGATGTATACCAGGTGTGTATCAGATGTGTACCAGGTGTGTATCAGATGTGTACCAGGTGTGTATCAGATGTATACCAGGTGTGTATCAGATGTATACCAGGTGTGTATCAGATGTGTACCAGGTGTGTATCAGATGTATACCAGGTGTGTATCAGATGTGTACCAGGTGTGTGCCAGGTGTGTACCAGGTGTGTATCAGATGTATACCAGGTGTGTATCAGATGTGTACCAGGTGTGTGCCAGGTGTGTATCAGATGTGTACCAGGTGTGTGCCAGGTGTGTACCAGGTGTGTATCAGATGTATACCAGGTGTGTATCAGATGTGTACCAGGTGTGTATCAGATGTGTACCAGGTGTGTATCAGATGTATACCAGGTGTGTATCAGATGTGTACCAGGTGTGTATCAGATGTGTACCAGGTGTGTATCAGATGTATACCAGGTGTGTATCAGATGTGTACCAGGTGTGTATCAGATGTGTACCAGGTGTGTATCAGATGTGTACCAGGTGTGTATCAGATGTGTATCCAGGTGTGTATCCAGGTGTGTACCAGATGTGTACCAGATGTGTACCAGATGTGTATCCAGGTAGGTAGCCAGATGTGTACGAGGTGTGTGCCAGGTGTGTGACCAGGACTCATACCGTCTCCTGGGCAGGTAGACACCGCTAGACACACAGGACTCATACCGTCTCCTGGACAGGTAGACACCCATATTGTGTAATGGTGTAGTAGTAGTGTAGTGGTGGTGTCGTAGTCTATTGGTGGTGTAGTAGTGTAGTAGTAGTAGTAGTGGTGTAGTAGTAGTAGTAGTAGTAGTAGTAGTGGTGTAGTAGTGGTGTAGTGGTGGTGTAGTAGTAGTAGTGTAGTGGTGGTGTTGTAGTGGTGGTGTGGTAATGGTGTAGTGTAGTGGTGTAGTAGTGGTGTAATAGTGGTGTAGTAATGGTGTCGTAGTGGTGTAGTGTTGTAATGGTGTAGTAATGGTGTAGTAGTGGTGGTGTAGTGTAGTCGTGTAGTAGTGTGGTGTAGTGTAGTAGTAATGGTGTAGTGGTGTAGTAATGGTGTAGTAGTGGTGTATTGCAGTGGTGTATTGTAGTGGTGTAGTAGTGGTGTAGTAATATAGTAATATTGGTGTAATACAACCCTCACCTCGTTGGTGACTTTGGCCCCAAACAGCCAGCCGGCCCCCCGGGGACTGACGGCCCAGCTGTCCACGTCCTCCGGGTCCGACCACACCAGGTCACAGAAGGCCCCCTTGTGAGGGATCTCCTGGTTCCTCTCGATGGTCCGGATCTGGTCCAAGGTCTTGATGTCTGGAGACAGACCGCCGTGCACACACAGCACCTGCTCATCCATCAGCTGCGCGCACACGCACACGCACACACACACACACACACACACACACACACACACAGGATTTGTTTTCTGGATTCTATATTGATTGTATTTGTCATTATATATTTTAATATCATTTCAATACACTTGTATGCTAATTCACTACAGCAAATTCCTTGTATGTAGAACCTGCTATACAACTGTAACATACATCCTGGTGCCTGATGCATGTGCACCAGATGTGTATCCAGGTGTGTACCAGATGTGTATGTCAGGGGCTTCAGAGGTCTGGGTCAGGCCAGGGGGTCTTCAGAGGTCTGGGTCAGGCCAGGGGGTCTTCAGAGGTCTGGGTCAGGCCAGGGGTCTTCAGAGGTCTGGGTCAGGCCAGGGGTCTTCAGAGGTCTGGGTCAGGCCAGGGGTCTTCAGAGGTCTGGGTCAGGTCAGGGGTCTTCAGAGGTCTGGGTCAGGTCAGGGGTCTTCAGAGGTCTGGGTCAGGCCAGGGGTCTTCAGAGGTCTGGGTCAGATCAGGGGTCTTCAGAGGTCTGGGTCAGGCCAGGGGTCTTCAGAGGTCTGGGTCAGGTCAGGGGTCTTCAGAGGTCTGGGTCAGGCCAGGGGTCTTCAGAGGTCTGGGTCAGGGGTCTTCAGAGGTCTGGGTCAGGGGGTCTTCAGAGGTCCGGGTCAGGGGGTCTTCAGAGGTCTGGGTCAGGGGTCTTCAGAGGTCTGGGTCAGGGGGTCTTCAGAGGTCTGGGTCAGGTCAGGGGTCTTCAGAGGTCTGGGTCAGGCCAGGGGTCTTCAGAGGTCTGGGTCAGGCAGGGGTCTTCAGAGGTCTGGGTCAGATCAGGGGTCTTCAGAGGTCTGGGTCAGGCCAGGGGTCTTCAGAGGTCTGGGTCAGGGGTCTTCAGAGGTCTGGGTCAGGGGGTCTTCAGAGGTCCGGGTCAGGCCAGGGGTCTTCAGAGGAAGTAAGGGGTGGTGGTGCGAGGAGGGATCACCCTCTCAGAGTCGGGCACGGCCCTGAACAGCTTGGGCTCGCGGGTGCTGGTGTTCTGGAACACCATGATGGAGGCGATGTTTCCGCAGCGGTAGCAGTAGTTGGGGGCGGACCACACAGTTACCAGCTTCTCATCGAACATGAACTTGTAGCCCTCGTGAACCAGCTGGTGGGCCCTGCAGATCAGCTTCAGGTTGTTGATGTGGACAAACTGCAGGGAGACAGAGACAGACATATTAGAATGTGACACGAGCCTGTCTCTTGAAGCGTAAGACAACCCAAGGTAGACACCACTAGACACACAGGACTCATACCGTCTCCTGGGCAGGTAGACACCACTAGACACACAGGACTCATACCGTCTCCTGGGCAGGTAGACACCACTAGACACACAGGACTCATACCGTCTCCTGGGCAGGTAGACACCACTAGACACACAGGACTCATACCGTCTCCTGGACAGGTAGACACCACTAGACACACAGGACTCATACCGTCTCCTGGGCAGGTAGACACCACTAGACACACAGGACTCATACCGTCTCCTGGGCAGGTAGACACCACTAGACACACAGGACTCATACCGTCTCCTGGGCAGGTAGACACCACTAGACACTCAGGACTCATACCGTCTCCTGGGCAGGTAGACACCACTAGACACACAGGACTCATACCGTCTCCTGGGCAGGTAGACACCACTAGACACACAGGACTCATACCGTCTCCTGGGCAGGTAGACACCGCTAGACACACAGGACTCATACCGTCTCCTGGGCAGGTAGACACCGCTAGACACACAGGACTCATACCGTCTCCTGGGCAGGTAGACACCACTAGACACTCAGGACTCATACCGTCTCCTGGGCAGGTAGACACCGCTAGACACTCAAGGACTCCATACCGTCTCCTGGGCAGGTAGACACCACTAGACACACAGGACTCATACCGTCTCCTGGGCAGGTAGACACCTGCTAGACCACAGGACTCATACCGTCTCCTGGACAGGTAGACACCGCTAGACACACAGGACTCATACCGTCCCTGGGCAAGGTAGACCACCGCTAGACACACAGGACCATACCCTGTCTTGGGTAGACACCGCTAGACCACCAGGACTCATACCGTCTCCTGGGCAGGTAGACACCACTAGAACACAGGACTCATACCGTCTCCTGGGCAGGTAGACACCACTAGACACACAGGACTCATACCGTCTCCTGGGCAGGTAGACACCACTAGACACACAGGACTCATACCGTCTCCTGGGCAGGTAGACACCCTAGACACACAGGACTCATACCGTCTCCTGGGCAGGTAGACACCTCTAGACACACAGGACTCATACCGTCTCCTGGGCAGGTAGACACCTAGACACACAGGACTCATACCGTCTCCTGGGCAGGTAGACACCTCTAGACACACAGGATGCAGCTGCCTCCCAAGGGACGGAGGGTGGCATTGCATAGGGACAGACTGGCTCCTTACAGAGGGGGCTCTGTCCCCCACGCTCAGGGGGCACCGGTATCCCCACCCTGCCTTTTTTCCCCCCAACATGGTCCTTTCCCTGCCCTCCTGTCATTGGTACCACAGGGGGCCCCAGTGACTGTTGACTCAGCTCCCTCGTCTGTTCCCCTTTCCCCAGCACCTGAATTCCCGGCATCGGGCCCCTTGCCGCCAACACTCCAGGTGACACGGCCGCACAGGCAGGGAAGGCCCCGGCCCAGACCACCTCAGGGACTTTGTCTGGTCCCTTGGGGGTGAGGAACTGTAAAGAAGTTCACGAACAGAGCCAACGCTGAGGGTTGTGCTCCCACGATGGGTCAAGTTCTGGAACCTCTGGCCCTGGTTCCCATTTAAAAATAAAATAAAATGATGTACTGTGATTTTGTTGTCCTTTCGGCAGTTTATTTTGTAGTTGGTCAGACAAAAGTCAAGTTTACAGTTGGTCCATACCATTAGTTGGGTTTATTGTATTTTTTGCATTCTGTACGTTGGGGTTGGCCAGGGACTTTGGGGGGTGTTGGTAAATGCGTAGAAATGTTGGGAGATAAAAGTTTTTAGCGGCTCTGGGGGAAGAGGATTTGTTCGTCCCTCGAGGCGAGGGACTTTGTACAGGGGGGGGTAATGTAGCGACCCTGTCATTGGTCGGCCTGGCCGTCACTCTGCTCTCCGCCAACCCAGGGCTTGCATGGAGCGGAGGGGAGGGGTGAGGGCGGACCTGCAGGGCAGGGAAGTCTAGAAGTTTCTAGTAGTTTTTCACAGTTGTTGCGCTGTGACTGTGTTATACAATAAAGTACCTTGACGTTTGAGACGGCAACTCATGTCTGCGTGTCATCACTTGGGGCAGACATTACAGTATATTATAATTATACATGTACATTAAATGTCAATGTAAATATAATACTATATATCTATAATCATCCAAGATTAATGTTTTCCTATTTTTTTCAATGAGTTTCTTATTTTTGACCTGTTTGTATTCATAATGCGTACATAATGCATACATTATAATGTTATATTGTACATGTGTTCATTGATGTGAATATATATAAGAACATGGAGCCACTAAATGAATTGTGTGAAGCGTATCTGAAGGATGTTCTTAGTTATTAGTGTTAAAGCCAACGTGCACCTGATCCTGTCTAAAGCCATTCACAAAGCAAGTTGCAGACAAGTGACTAATATTGTGAACATGTTTATTATAAGATCACATTACAGTACTACGTGTATAATTTAGCTAAAACAAAACACCCATCAGAATAAAAGCTCATTTGCTTTTGTGCAGTGCAGTCAGCAGTATGTTAGAAACAATACGTTGCCATAACAAAAATAAAAGACATTATATTTATACATGACATAATACACATCAATTGCTTTTCTGAATGTTTCATTTAAAGTACAATGGATATTGAGTTCAAAGGTCATCTCTTTTCACTTTGAATTGCTTTACTTGTACAGTCATGGCTATCGCTTGCAGCTCCATATTCATAGTGAGACCCAACTTAATGTAGTAGTATGATGCAATATACTACAGCATGAAATATACTACGCATTTAATGTACTGTAGTATGGAATACAGTGTGTAATATACTGTCGTATTACTATGTAATATACTGTAATGTGTAATATGCTACAGTGTGGAATATACTGCAGTACTATACTGCTGTATGTAATATACTACAGTAATACACTGCATGTTACTACATACTACAGTAACATACTACAGTATGTCACATACTACACTACAGTCCTAATACGAGACGAATGCACAACACCACATCTGTGGTCCGGGATGCTGGGATTGGGTCAGGTCAGGGGTCTTCAGAGGTCTGGGTCAGTCCAGGGGGTCTTCAGAGGTCTGGGTCAGGCCAGGGGGTCTTCAGAGGTCTGGGTCAGGCCATATTCTACTGGTTGAGAGAGGAATTACTGCTGTAGATTGACTTAGGATGGACTATTTTACCATCATGATGAATATTGTAGAATTCTGATGGGGGGTGGATCCGTTAATTCGCGGTTCTGATGGGGGGGTCCGTTAATTCGCGGTTCTGATGGTGGGGGGGGGGTCCGTTAATTCGCGGTTCTGATGGGGGGGTGGGGGTCCGTTAATTCGCAGTTCTGATGGTGGGGGTGCTCCGTTAATTCGGAGCACCCCCCGAATTAACTAGATAAGACTAGAAAATGTTATTGCCCTGGCAGTGGTTACAAAAATGTTTGGTGTGTGTGAGAGGAAGAGATGGGGAGATGCTCATGTGTGTATGATGTGGCTCTTTGCAGTAACACGGTAAAAAAATTGGCTCTTCGTCTCTGACTGGTTGGCCACCCCTGGTCTATCCTATCCATCATCACCGCAACGTAACACCAGAGCACTAACTTATGTTGACGTCACCACGCCTCCAGTCGTACCATGCGTGTTTAGAAGCGCAACATTGAAAAGGGTCCCGTCTGAAACAGTGTCGCGCGGCGCAGCGTTCCGAACGTTGTCATCAAATACACCGGTATGGCGGTATATTAAAAATACATATAACAAAAATACACACCGGTATTCGGTGTGAACCGGTATACCGCCCAGCACTAAATTGAGCCCTCCGATAGCCCCTGGGCAGCGGCAGTCGTCATGGTCCCCAAGAAGAATGGGGGCTGGCGACTCTGCTCAGACTACCGGCCAGTGAACGATGTAACCAAAAAGGATTCATACCCCCTGCCTCGCATCGACGAGTCTCTGGACCTGGTCTCTGGGTCCTCCTGGTTCTCCTCCTTGGACCTCCGCAGTGGATATTACCAGGTGCCCCTCGCTCCAGAGGCCAGACCCAAGACCGCTTTTTGTACAGGGCGGGGGTTGTGGCAGTTCAAGGTCCTCAGCTTTGGACTTTGTAATGCCCCGGCCACCTTCGTGAGGTTGATGGACCGGGTGCTGGCGGACATTCCCCGTCAACAGTGCCTGGTTTACCTCGATGACATCCTGGTGCATGGCAGCTCCTTCGAGGCCACCCTGGGGGCCCTGAGGCAGGTGCTGGAAAGGATAAGAGCAGCTGGCCTGAAGCTGCACCCCGAGAAGTGTCACTTTATGCAGAGAGAGGTGTCTTTCTTGGGGCACAAAGTGGGCGGGGAGGGCATTAGCACCATGGAGGAGAAGGTGCAGGCTGTCACAGACTGGCCCACACCTACCAACCAGAAACAGCTGAAGAGCTTCCTAGGGCTGGCCTCGTACTACAGGAGGTTCGTACGGGGTTTCTCCTGCACTGCTGCCCCTCTGTATCGGCTGCTACAGAAAGACAGTGACTTTGTGTGGACTGAGCAGTGTCAGGGGGCGTTCAACCGCCTTCAGCGCGCTCTGAGTGAGGCTCCGGTGCTGGCCCCTGCCGACCCCACCTTGCTTTTCATACTGGACTCAGACGCTAGCGGCGTGGGTGTGGGAGGTGTGCTTTCCCAGGTGGGACCCGAAGGAGAGAGGGTGTTGGCGTACTTCAGCCGGGCGTTCAACAAGGCTGAGCGCCGCTACTGTGTCACCCGCAGGGAGCTTTTGGCCGTAGTGCTGTCAATTCGGCACTTCAAATACTACCTGTGTGGCCTGCCCTTCCTGGTGAGAACTGACCACTCCGCTCTCCAGTGGCTCATGACATTCAAGGAGCCAGAAGGGCAGGTTGCCAGGTGGTTGGAGGAGCTTCAGGTGTACAACTTCAGCGTGGAACACCGGGCCGGGGCTCGCCACACCAACGCAGATGCACTCTCCCGCCGGCCGTGCGCTGCGGACGGGTGCAACTACTGTGAAAAAAGGGACACCCGAGAGAGAGAGCTGCGGGCAGAGGAGGAAGACTGTGCCGAGGAGCGACAAGTCAAAGAGCTCGTTTGCCGGGGGCTGCAGACAGTGGAGGTTGCAGAGTGGAGACAACAGCAGGAGCAGGACGCAGACCTGCAGCCTGTATTACAGTGGGTGGAGACGCAGCAACGACCACCGTGGGAAGAGGTAGCAGTATCCTCCACCACAACCAAGGGACTGTGGTCCAAGTTCGAGGCTCTGCGTCTGTGTCAGGGCGTGCTGCAGCGGGCCTGGAAGGAGCCAGCAACGGGGGAGGAGAGGTGGCAGTTGGTGGTCCCCAAGGGCCTGCAGGAGGTGGTGCTTAAGGCCATGCATGGAGCAGCAGGGTCTGGGCATTTTGGAGTCACGAAGACACTCCGGCGGCTCCGTCAGGGTTTCTATTGGGGCCAGTACCGAAGGGATGTCGAGGACTTTTGCCGGCGCTGTGATCCTTGCACAGCCCGTAAGGGTCCCCCTGGTCGCTCACACGCTCCCCTCCAGCAGTTTCCAGTGGGGGCCCCCATGGAAAGAGTGGCGGTGGACATTGTGGGCCCGTTTCCCCGCTCAGACCGGGGTAACCGCTACGTCCTCTCAGCCATAGACTACTTCACCAGATGGCCAGAGGCGTATGCTCTCCCAGACCAGGAGGCAGAGACAATAGTAGATGCCCTGGTGGAGGGCATGTTCAGCCGGTTTGGAGTGCCAGATAACATTCACAGTGACCAGGGGAGGAACTTCGAGTCTCGGGTGTTCAGCGCCATGTGTGAGCGTCTAGGCATACACAAGACCCGTACCACCCCCTTGCATCCCCAGAGCGATGGCTTGGTGGAGAGATTTCACCGTACCCTGGGCCAACAGTTGGCTATCACCACCTCTCAACATCAGCGAGACTGGGATCAGCATCTGCCCTTGGTGCTCATGGCGTGCCGCTCGGCTGTGCAGGAATCGACTGCATGCACGCCAGCCCTTCTCATGATGGGAAGAGAGCTGCGCACCCCGGCAGAGTTGGTTTTTGGCCGGCCACCTGATTCCCCAGACATTCCCCCCGGTCTTGAGTATGCCAGGAGGCTTCAAGACCGCCTTGAGTCAGCCCACACGTTTGCCCAAGGGCAGCAACAGAGTGCCGGTGTGAGGCAAAAACGTAACTATGATGTGAGGGTCCAAGGCAGACACTTTTTGCCTGGAGAGCTAGTCTGGGTTTACAACCCACAGAGGAAGAAGGGCCGGTGCCCTAAGCTCGACAGCAAGTGGGTAGGGCCCTGCCGTGTTCTGGAGAGGTTGGGGGAGGTGGTTTACAGGGCATCAACAGGAGGGGCCCAGCAGTACAGCCGGGGGGGCCAGGTTCCACTCCCCCCAGAAGCAGCTGACAGCACCGGCCTGGAACCTGTTGTAGTGGTGGGTCGTACCTGTGTTGGAGACTCCTGCTACATCCATGTCACAGTGGAGGGGGTGCCGTGCTCCGCCCTGGTGGATACGGGGTCAACAGTGACTTTGGTGAGGCCAGACGTGGTTTCTGGTCTGACACAGTATGAACCCACCACTGTGCAGCTGCGCACGGTTACTGGGGAGCTGACGCCACTAAAAGGGAAAGGGTTGCTGTCCATCGGTGTGGGGGGGAAGACGGTCCTCCACCCAGTATGGATAGCTGCTGTGCAAGACCCATGTATCCTGGGTTTGGACTTTTTGAAGGCCACGGGTTGTCTACTGGATCTAGAGGGGGGCAAGGTGA
The DNA here is from genome assembly GCA_002895965.2 of Coryphaenoides rupestris. Taxonomy (NCBI): domain Eukaryota; kingdom Metazoa; phylum Chordata; class Actinopteri; order Gadiformes; family Macrouridae; genus Coryphaenoides; species Coryphaenoides rupestris. The sequence goes on from PIJE02000433.1 coordinate 10,646, forward strand.
GCTTCCGAGGGGGGCCTGTTGTTGCAATGACTCCTGTTGTCACCTTCCCCACGCCGGAAATCCGGGTCTTCGCACCAGCTGTAAGTACAGCAGAGACTATGGGCAACAGATTCCTTCCCCTGACCCCAAACCCGGTGGCACCCGCCAGGTGTGGCTTTCCACCCGTCCACACCACGACGGGTCCTCTCTCTAGCAGCAGCCCGCCCGCCCTACTGCCCCGGATGGGAGAGGGGGGGGAGCTGGCTGCCTTGAGAGAGATATGGGAAAGAAATTGCGACCAATTGGACTCTGAGCAACAGGAACAGTTGTGGCAGCTGCTGCTGGAGTTCCAAGGCAGTTTCGCCATGAGTGAGGACGAGGTGGGGAGGACTCATCTGGTGCAGCACGAGATCGATACAGGGGACGCACGGCCTATCAAGTGCCGCCCGCGTCGACTCCCTCTGGCTCGTCAGCAGGCATGTGATCAAGCGGTGGAAGATATGCTGCAGGCAGACATCATTGAGCTAGTGCTGGGCGGTATGACCAAAAATTTTATTTTTGGTCAACAGTGACTTTTTATTTTTGGTCATACCGTTGTATTGTATTTTTCTAAATTCTAACGGTTTCACGGTATATGACGGTATTTTTTTTTCCATGCATAATCAGGTGTTCACAACTCCCCACTGACCTGCGTGTCCAGGTACAGCTACAGCATCCATCGACTTTGCAAGCAGCCTTGGAGATGGCTGTAGAGAGAGAGAATGTGTGGGGGATGGCTACAGAGGACCGCCGAAGGGAGAGCTCTCCGGTCGTGAGGGCTACAGCAACAAGCTCCACAGAGGAGGAGAGACCGGCCTGGGTGACTGAACTTATCAGGGCTGTGTCACTCCAGACACCACGCAGAACACACCCAGGTCCTAGGGTCTGTTGGGGGTGTGGACAGCCAGGACATTTGGTCAGAGAGTGCCCCAAGTCACCCAGGGTCCAGGGAAACTGCCCGGGGTCCGTCTAGAAGGGGCTGTGCGGACCCCAACCTCACCCTCAACCACAACAACAGTTTCTCAAACCTCGACACACACACACACACACACACACACACACACACACACACACACACACACACACACACACACACACACACACACACCACGGTGGGGGGGATATGTGGGGGAGGAGGAAACAACACATTTGAGACGTAATGAAAGGAAAAGGAAAAGCTTTTATAACATGAGAAGCCCTGAGGAGCGCCGCCCTGTGGGCATCACCGGGTATTACTCTGCTCACCCACATTGTAATGAATTGGTTTTCTGAGAGGTGGACATGAATGTTCCCGGAGCAGCCGGACACCTTAGTAATGTGCCAGCGTGCAGAGCGCCACCCGCAGGCGCCACACTAACGTACAGCGCACGCTAACATCGCTAACGTACAGCGGCACGCTAACGTACAGCGCCACCGCTAACGTCGCTAACGTACAGCGCCACACTAACGTTAGAGCGCCATGCTAAACATCGCTAATGTACAGCGCCACACTAACGTACAACGCCACGCTAACGTACAGTGCCATGCTAACGTCGCTAACATACAGCGCCACGCTAATGTACAACGCCACGCTAACGTACAGCGCCACGCTAACGTACAGCGGCCCCACAGACCCCTGCTGCCTGCTGCGTGACGGCCCTACCACTGAGTCTGGCCTCCAGCCGTCGGATCTGGTCGTTCCGGCGGAGGACCTGGGAGGAGAGGTCGTCCCTGGAGCTGCTACCGTCTGAGGCCTGGAGACACAACACAGAGCAGAACCAATCAGATCTACCTCCCGGAGACACAACACAGAGCAGAACCAATCAGATCTACCTAGAGACTAGTAGAGGCTAAACCTTCAGTCTACCTCCTGAGACTAGTAGAATAGAATAGAATAGAATAGAACTTTATTTATCCCGAAGGAAATTCTTGTGCCAGGTTACATAGTGAAACAGAATGATAAAAAATAAACTAACGGTCTTTTTTACAAATGTAGTTAAAATATGAAGGCATGGTAAGATAAGATATTCGACGGCGAAAACTATTTGGCATGACATTACGAATATGGCACATGATGATGAGAGGAGATGAGAGGTAGTGTTATAGATAATATTTATAGACAGCATGATAATAATAATAATAATATTGCACATGATGTTGGAAGTAATAATAATTTTGCACGTAAAACGTAAAACTGGGGAAAGTGCACATGATGTAGAGAGATAATATTGCACATTATATTGCGGTGTTCATTGTCTTGTAGGGGGAGTTATAGGAGGAGTTATAGAGTTTGATGGCCACAGGCAGAAAGGACCTCCTGTGGCGTTCTGTGGTGCACCTCGGTAATCTCAGTCTACGGCTGAAGGTGCTCTGGTATGACTCCAGTGTGGCGTGCAGGGGATGGGAGGCGTTGTCCATAATACTGAGTAGTTTACTCAGCATCCTCCTCTCCCAGACCTCCACCATAATACTGAGTAGTTTACTCAGCATCCTCCTCTCAGAGACCTCCACCATAATACTGAGTAGTTTACTCAGCATCCTCCTCTCAGAGACCTCGACCACAGACTCCAATTCAACTCCCAGGACAGAACCTGCTTTCCTGATGAGCTTATTGAGTCTGTTGGCGTCGGCTCCTCTACGCTGTTGTGTGCCCCAGCACACAACAGCGTAAAAGATGACGCTGGCCACCACAGAATGACAGAACATCTGCAGCATGGTTTTGCAGACGTTGAAAGATCTGAGTCTCCGTAGGAAATACAGGCGACTCTTACCTTTCTTATACAGGGCCTCTGTGTTTTTTGTCCAGTCCATTTTATTGTCTATGTGAACACCCAGGTACTTACAGTATATTCCTCGACAATGTCCACCTCAGTCCCCCTGATGCTGACCGGTTTCGGGTGAGTCGGTTCTTCCGGAAATCCACCACCAACTCCTTCATCTTAGAGATGTTGAGTTGCAGGTGATTTAGTCCACACTACTCCACGAAACCGTCCACCACACTCCTGTACTCGGACTCCTGCCCCTTTCTGATACAGCCCACAATGGCAGAGTCGTCCGAAAACTTCTGCAGGTGGCAGGACTGTGAGCTGAAGTCTGAGGTACAGAGTGTGAACAGGAAGGGAGACAGGACTGTCCCCTGAGGTGCTCCCGTGTTGCTCACAATAGTGTCCAATGTGTTGCTCTGCAGCCTCACATACTGTGGCCGACCAGTGAGGTAGTTGGTAATCCAGGCCACAAGTGGAGCGTCCACCTGCATGTCCAGTAGCTTAGTCCCAAGCAGGGCAGGCTTTATAGTGTTGAAAGCGCTCGAGAAGTCAAAGAATGTGACTCTCACAACGCTGCATGCCTCCTCCAGGTGAGAATAAGCCCTGTGCAGCAGGTAGATGGCGTCTTCCACTCCAATACGGGGCTGGTGGGCGAACTGCAGAGGGTCCAGTGATGGTTCAACTAGTACAGGCTAACCCTTCAGTCTACATCTCCTGTTTTGTTGAAATGTTGTCCTCATTGTTTGATGGAAAGCGAGACACTGGTGTCCTGGCAGCGTGTCAATGATTCAAGTCTCACTCAATAATTAAAACGTGTGGAGCTGAGATCTGCTTCTGGTGTCTGAGCCCTGAAACCTCAGTTAGCTTCAACTAGACAGGCTTGCCACACAGATATACAACCAGTGTCAATAAAATAAATGAGGAATTGGTTTGGTTTGTATTGGATTGTGCTTTGACTGTCTCTCCCTGTTGTGCTGCCCACTTCACTGCCTGATGAGAAACCAACACCATGGCCCTGGTGTCAACACCGGCAGCCCAATCGCAACAAACCGCTCTCATTGGACCTTAAGGCTCCACATTTCTCTGGCTAATTCTTTGCTAGCTGGCACTTCAGCCTTTTAATAACAGATTCTAATAGTTTACAAGGTGCCTGATTAACCCCCCCACCCCCTTGTGTGTATTACTGTATTCACTATATTTATAACGAGCTGATGTGACGATTAGATGGAGTACAGAGACCAGATGGCTGTATGACAGCTGGACGAGACTACGTTGACACAAAGCGTCCACAGACCCATCTTCCCACTCCGGCAGCACAACTTACGAAGTCATCTCCGGAGTCTGCCCCTCCTGAGGTGATGGACTCCTTGCTGGCAGAGCGTGCCATGCGGCTGCTAGACCGCGGCGCCGTGGCCGCCTCCTCCGCAATCTTCTTCTTCAGTTTAGCAAACATCTCGTGTTCTTCTCTCTACCAGCGAGGTACTCTGGGGATTCAGGGTGCAGGGTGCTGCCATGCTGCTACATCTGGAAGACATGCAGGTTGAACACTAACTTAAGAGTGGTCATCACAGCATTACAGGTCAATAAAGACACATGAAAACTACAAACCTATTAACAAACTATCACATAACTATTAACGATCTGTAAACAACTATCACTGAACTATTAATGATCTATTAACGAACTATCACAAAACTATTAACAAACTATCACATAACTATTAATGATCTATTAACAAACTATCACAGAACTATTAATTATCTGTTAACAACTATCACAGAACTATTAATGATCTATTAACAAACTACCACAGAACTATTAATGATCTATTAACAAACTACCACAGAACTATTAACAAACTACCACAGAAGTATGAATGATCTATTAAGGCGTAGCACGGCCAGACTAACACACATAGCTGGTGTTGACTAAACATAGAGCCTCTATTAGGGGTGGAGGTCATGTAGACCCTCTGGGAGCAGTAGGACTGGAGGTCCCCCTCCTCCACCAGTAACACCCAAGGGTCCAGGGGTCACTGCACGGTTCTGTAGAGGTCACAACACCAGCAGTCTGGTCCCAAACCCGGCAGCTGCCTGGTCCCGGACCCCCCAGCAGGTGGACATGACCCACGTCGGACTAGACTACACGGTCTATCCCGACTGTCAGTGTGTGTGTGGGGTTAGCTACCGTTAGCCTGCCAGGCTAGGACCAGGACCAGGACCAGGACCAGGACCAGGACCAGGACCAGGACCAGGACCAGGCTAGGACCAGGACCAGGTCTTGTCTCACCGCTGCTGGTTCCGCTCGAGTTCGATCATCTGGTCGTCATTACTCCTCAACCTGTTCTCCTGCTGCTCCTGCTGCTGCTCCTGCTGCTCCTGTTCCTCCTCCTCCTCCTGTTCCTCCTGTTCCTGCTCCTCCTGCGGTCTGACAGCAGGCTAGCGCTAGCCTGCTAGCCGACACGTCATCGCCCATCACACACGTGACACCTGACGTCACGTGTGTTGATATTAGTCACGTGGCCACCTTTAGAACAGTACAATTATACATTAGTACTATAATTATACATTAGTACTATTATAATTATACACTAGTATATTATAATGATACATTAGTATATTACAATTATACATTAGTACTATTATAATTATACACTAGTACTATTATAATTATACATTAGTATATTATAATTATACACTAGTATATTATATTTATACATTAGTACTATTATAATTAATAATTATAACATACTAGTATATTATAATTAATGTAGTGTGTATAATTATAATAGTACTAATGTATAATTATTAATTATACATTAGTACTATTATAATTATACATTAGTATTGTAGCGACCCTGTCATTGGTCGGCCTGGCCGTCACTCTGCTCTCCGCCAACCCGGGGCTTGCATGGAGGCGGGTACTCATGCGGGCCTGCGGGTTGGCGGAGGGAAGGGGTGAGGGCGGAGGGAAGGGGTGAGGGCGGATCTGCAGGGATTAGGAAGGGAAGTCTAGAAGTTTCTAGTAGTTTTTCACACAGTTGTTGTGCTGTGTTATACAATAAAGTACCTTGACGTTTGAGACGGCAACTCATGTCTGCGCGTCATCACTTGGGGCAGACATTACATTGGTGTCAGAAGTAAACAAAAAGAAAAACGATCTAAAAAAATTAAAAATAAAACCAAAAAAAAGTTCGGCGGAAGAGTGTATTCCGGTCGGGGATAGCTTAGCTGGTCGGGGGACATGGCCAAATAATTCAGCCTGGAAGAGACGGCTTTGAAGCTAGCCGCCGGTCGAGGCATGAACTATTCACCCCTTTCCTCCTCCCGCCGGTCGTGGGTCAGGGGTGACGCGGGATGTAAACAAACATGGCGGCGCCCATGGCCTAGTAGCGGGCCCAGCGGTGAAAACGCCGAAGTACTGGGGTAGGTCTGACTGGGAAGCCTTCCACGCCCAGTTTGAACTATTAGCCCATGCTGCAGGGTGGTCCATGGAAGCTAAAGCGCTACAACTAGCTTTATGCCTCACAGATCATCATCTGTGAGGCATAAAGCTAGTTGTAGCGCTTTAGCTCTGTCCTGTCTTGTGCTAGTTAGCCCGGAGGACAGACATAATTATGGGGTTTTGGACCATGCTTACGGCCTGAGCTCCTGCGTAACTAACTAAGTAATCGGGGGAGAGGGCCTGCGTGTGTTGGCCAATGACATTGAAAGCCTCACGCGGCGGGCATATGCACACATGGCCCCAGGTGTACAGAGTGAGCTGGCGAGGGATCAGTTCATCAGAGCCCTACCCCACACCACACACACACACACGGTGGGGGGATATGTGGGGGAGGAGGAAACAACACATTTGAGACGTAATGAAAGGAAAAGGAAAAGCTTTTATAACATGAGAAGCCCTGAGGAGCGCCGCCCTGTGGGCATCACCGGGTATTACTCTGCTCACCCACATTGTAATGAATTGGTTTTCTGAGAGGTGGACATGAATGTTCCCGGAGCAGCCGGACACCTTAGTAATGTGCCAGCGTGCAGAGCGCCACCCGCAGGCGCCACACTAACGTACAGCGCCACGCTAACATCGCTAACGTACAGCGGCACGCTAACGTACAGCGCCACGCTAACGTCGCTAACGTACAGCGCCACACTAACGTAGAGCGCCATGCTAACATCGCTAATGTACAGCGCCACACTAACGTACAACGCCACGCTAACGTACAGTGCCATGCTAACGTCGCTAACATACAGCGCCACGCTAATGTACAACGCCACGCTAACGTACAGCGCCACGCTAACGTACAGCGGCCCCACAGACCCCTGCTGCCTGCTGCGTGACGGCCTACCACTGAGTCTGGCCTCCAGCCGTCGGATCTGGTCATTCCGGCGGAGGACCTGGGAGGAGAGGTCGTCCCTGGAGCTGCTACCGTCTGAGGCCTGGAGACACAACACAGAGCAGAACCAATCAGATCTACCTCCCGGAGACACAACACAGAGCAGAACCAATCAGATCTACCTAGAGACTAGTAGAGGCTAAACCTTCAGTCTACCTCCTGAGACTAGTAGAATAGAATAGAATAGAATAGAACTTTATTTATCCCGAAGGAAATTCTTGTGCCAGGTTACATAGTGAAACAGAATGATAAAAAATAAACTAACGGTCTTTTTTACAAATGTAGTTAAAATATGAAGGCATGGTAAGATAAGATATTCGACGGCGAAAACTATTTGGCATGACATTACGAATATGGCACATGATGATGAGAGGAGATGAGAGGTAGTGTTATAGATAATATTTATAGACAGCATGATAATAATAATAATAATATTGCACATGATGTTGGAAGTAATAATAATTATATTGCACGTAAAACGTAGAGCTGGGGAAAGTGCACATGATGTAGAGGGATAATATTGCACATTATATTGCTGTGTTCATTGTCTTGTAGGGGGAGTTATAGGGAGGAGTTATAGAGTTTGATGGCCACAGGCAGAAAGGACCTCCTGTGGCGTTCTGTGGTGCACCTCGGTAATCTCAGTCTACGGCTGAAGGTGCTCTGGTATGACTCCAGTGTGGCGTGCAGGGGATGGGAGGCGTTGTCCATAATACTGAGTAGTTTACTCAGCATCCTCCTCTCAGACCTCCACCATAATACTGAGTAGTTTACTCAGCATCCTCCTCTCAGAGACCTCCACCATAATACTGAGTAGTTTACTCAGCATCCTCCTCTCAGAGACCTCTACCACAGACTCCAATTCCACTCCCAGGACAGAACCCGCTTTCCTGATGAGCTTATTGAGTCTGTTGGCGTCGGCTGCCTTCACCCTGCTGCCCCAGCACACAACAGCGTAGAAGATGACGCTGGCCACCACAGAGTGATAGAACATCTGCAGCATGGTTTTGCAGACGTTGAAAGATCTGAGTCTCCGTAGGAAATACAGGCGACTCTGACCTTTCTTATACAGGGCCTCTGTGTTTTTAGTCCAGTCCATTTTATTGTCTATGTGAACACCCAGGTACTTATATTCCTCGACAATGTCCACCTCAGTCCCCCTGATGCTGACCGGTTTCGGGTGAGTCGGTTGCTTCCGGAAATCCACCACCAACTCCTTCATCTTAGAGATGTTGAGTTGCAGGTGATTTAGTCCACACCACTCCACGAAACCGTCCACCACACTCCTGTACTCGGACTCCTGCCCCTTTCTGATACAGCCCACAATGGCAGAGTCGTCCGAAAACTTCTGCAGGTGGCAGGACTGTGAGCTGTATCTGAAGTCTGAGGTGTAGAGTGTGAACAGGAAGGGAGACAGGACTGTCCCCTGAGGTGCTCCCGTGTTGCTCACAATAGTGTCCGACATGTTGCTCTGCAGCCTCACATACTGTGGCCGACCAGTGAGGTAGTTGGTAATCCAGGCCACTAGTGGAGCGTCCACCTGCATGTCCAGTAGCTTAGTCCCAAGCAGGGCAGGCTTTATGGTGTTGAAAGCGCTCGAGAAGTCAAAGAATGTGACTCTCACAACGCTGCCTGCCTCCTCCAGGTGAGAATAAGCCCTGTGCAGCAGGTAGATGGCGTCTTCCACTCCAATACGGGGCTGGTGGGCGAACTGCAGAGGGTCCAGTGATGGTTCAACTAGTACAGGCTAACCCTTCAGTCTACATCTCCTGTTTTGTTGAAATGTTGTCCTCATTGTTTGATGGAAAGCGAGACACTGGTGTCCTGGCAGCGTGTCAATGATTCAAGTCTCACTCAATAATTAAAACGTGTGGAGCTGAGATCTGCTTCTGGTGTCTGAGCCCTGAAACCTCAGTTAGCTTCAACTAGACAGGCTTGCCACACAGATATACAACCAGTGTCAATAAAATAAATGAGGAATTGGTTTGGTTTGTATTGGATTGTGCTTTGACTGTCTCTCCCTGTTGTGCTGCCCACTTCACTGCCTGATGAGAAACCAACACCATGGCCCTGGTGTCAACACCGGCAGCCCAATCGCAACAAACCGCTCTCATTGGACCTTAAGGCTCCACATTTCTCTGGCTAATTCTTTGCTAGCTGGCACTTCAGCCTTTTAATAACAGATTCTAATAGTTTACAAGGTGCCTGATTAACCCCCCCACCCCCTTGTGTGTATTACTGTATTCACTATATTTATAACGAGCTGATGTGACGATTAGATGGAGTACAGAGACCAGATGGCTGTATGACAGCTGGACGAGACTACGTTGACACAAAGCGTACTAGTGTGTACTAGTGTGTGTGTACTACTGTGTGTGTGTGTGTACTAGTGAGAGTGTGTGTACTAATGTGTGTGGGTGTGTACTAGTGTGTGTGTGTGTACTAGTGTGTGTGTACTAGTGTGTGTGTGTGTGTGTACTAGTATGTGTACTAGTGTGTGTGTGTGTGTGTACTAGTGTGTGTGTGTGTACTAGTGTGTGTGTGTGTGTGTGTGTGTGTGTGTGTGTACTAGTGTGTGTGTGTACTAGTGTGTGTGTGTGTGTGTTGTGTGTGTGTATAGTGTGTGTGTGTGTGTGTGTGTGTGTGTGTGTGTGTGTGTGTGTGTGTGTGTGTGTGTATAGTGTGTGTGTGTGTGTGTGTGTGTGTGTGTGTGTGTGTGTGTGTGTGTGTGTGTGTGTGTGTGTGTGTGTGTGTGTGTGTTAGTGTGTGTGTGTGTGTGTGTGTACTAGTGTGTGTGTGTGTGTTACTAGTGTGTGTGTGTACTAGTGTGTGTGTGTGTGTGTGTGTGTATACTAGTGTGTGTGTGTGTACGTGTGTGTGTGTACTAGTGTGTGTGTGTGCAGTAATCAACACAAAGCAGCACATGCAGTCAGTATCTCTTCCTCTTCCTGGTGAACAGATACTGAGCCTAAGCCCCGCCCACTGGGCCTGCAGCTCTGCTCAGCTATACTTGTGGGCGTGTCAGAGGTCCTCATCGCTCTGCACACGTGCACGGAGGAGGAGGGCGTGACCACCGTCACCAAGGCAACAGCTAAACCCAGTCACCATCAGCGATCGCTGTTGTCCACGGAAACCCCGGCGATGCCCACCAATCAGACCCCAGACGGACGGCAAGCGGGGGGGGAGGGGGGTGGGGGGGGGGGGGGGGGGGGGGAAGGAACATGGAGGTACGTACAATCCTGATGCTTTTCTAACGCAAACTCAACCTTCTCCTTGGTCCGCTGCAAGACTCTCAGCTGCTCAGCATATCTATACACACCACACACTATACACACACCATACACACACACACTATACACACCATACACACACACACACACTATACACACACTATACACGCACTATACACACACACTATACACACCACACACACTATACACACACACACACTCAGCAGACCTTGTGGAAGTCCTCAGAGACCTGCTTGAGGAGTGCCTGCAGCTCCTGGTTCCTCAGCTCCAGCTCCTGGTTCCTGTGCTTGGCCTGGTCCCGGGACACCAGGAGCTCCTCCCTGCACAACCAGGAGACGTGGCCTGACTCAGGGGGCAGGGTGGAGGGAGGGGAGTTCATGACCCCAGGAGTCGAGGGTCAAGTAGTTTGATCTTGCAGCTTGACCCCAGAGGCCAGCGGTGGGCGCGCTGCACGTGACTGGAGCATCACTAGTACTAACACTAACCAACACTAACTAATAACTAGTACTAACACTAACCAACACTAACTAATAACTAGTATTAACACTAACTAATAACTAGTACTAACACTAACCAATACGAGTATCAAATACTTCTACTTCTAACCATCTAGGTTAGACAATATTCTCCATACCAGGTACAATATTACTTTTCATTACCATTGGCAACTTTTCTATTCTAGTTAACTTATTTCTGTGCTAAATGTTTCTTAGATGTATTGTTATTCTATTAGGCTTATAGAGACATTTATCATTCTAGTGTTTAATAATAACTAATACTAACAAACACTAACTACTACAAACTAATACTAAACAATACTAACTAATGACAACTAATGGTAAGTGATACTAATCAATACTAATGCTAAGTGATGCTAACCAATACTAATGCCAAGTGATGCTAACCAATACTAATCAATGCCAATGCTAAGTGATGCTAACCAATACTAATCAATGCTAATGCTAAGTGATGCTAACCACTAATCAATGATAATGCTAAGTGATGCTAACCACGAATCAATGCTAATGCTAACCGACAGCTCACCTCTCCACCTCCAGCTCGGTGTTGAGGTGGTTGATCTCCTGCTGCTCCTGGTGCAGGAGGCGCAGGTGGCCCTGAGCCTCCGCCAGAGACATCCTGCTCCTCTGTACTAGCACCTCCTTCTCCTGCAGCAGCACCTCCTTCTCCTGCAGCTCCTTCTCCTGCTGGCTCAGCTTCTCCTCCTTCCTCAGCAGCTGCAGGAGGAGAAGATCAGGGTTACTCCTGGTTGGAGGAGGTCAGGGTTACTCCTTCTGGTCTGAGGAGGTCAGGGTTACTCCTTCTGGACTGAGGAGGTCAGGGTTACTCCTGGTCTGAGGAGGTCAGGGTTACTCCTGGACTGAGGAGGTCAGGGTTACTCCTCCTGGTCTGAGGAGGTCAGGGTTACTCCTCCTGGTCTGAGGAGGTCAGGGTTACTCCTCCTGGTCTGAGGAGGTCAGGGTTACTCCTCCTGGTCTGAGGAGGTCAGGGTTACTCCTCCTGGTCTGAGGAGGTCAGGGTTACTCCTCCTGGTCTGAGGAGGTCAGGGTTACTCCTCCTGGTCTGAGGAGGTCAGGGTTACTCCTCCTGGTCTGAGGAGGTCAGGGTTACTCCTCCTGGTCTGAGGAGGTCAGGGTTACTCCTGGTCTGAGGAGGTCAGGGTTACTCCTCCTGGTCTGAGGAGTATTTAGAGTAAAAAAGCCATAATCGTAAAATTGTATTTATCAGTACCATGTGTGTACCATGTGTTTCAGCTTGTGTTGTGTGTGTACCGCATGTGGTTTACCTTGTTAACCATGTGTTTCAGCTTGTGTGTGTGTACCATGTGTTTAACCTGTACCATGTGTTTCAGCTTGTGTGTGTGTGTACCATGTGTTTAACCTGTACCATGTGTTTCAGCTTGTGTGTGTGTACCATGTGTTTAACCTGTACCATGTGTTTCAGCTTGTGTGTGTACCATGTGTTTAACCTGTACCATGTGTTTCAGCTTGTGTGTGTACCATGTGTTTAACCTGTACCATGTGTTTCAGCTTGTGTGTGTACCATGTGTTTAACCTGTACCATGTGTTTCAGCTTGTGTGTGTACCATGTGTTTCAGCTTGTGTGTGTGTACCATGTGTTTCATTTTATGTGTGTACCATGTGTTTAACCTGTACCATGTGTTTCAGTTTGTGTGTGTGTACCATGTGTGTACCATGTGGTTCAGCTTGTGTGTGTGTACCATGTGTTTCAGTTTCAGTGTGTGTATCATGTGTTTAACCTGTACCATGTGTTTAACCTGTGAACCATGTGTTTCAGTTTGTGTGTGTGTACCATGTGTGTACCATGTGTTTTAGTTTGTGTGTGTGTACCATGTGTTTCAGTTTGTGTGTGTGTACCATGTGTGTACCATGTGTTTCAGTTTGTGTGTGTGTACCATGTGGTTCAGCTTGTGTGTGTGTGTGTGTACCATGTGTGTACCATGTGTGTACCATGTGGTTCAGCTTGTGTGTGTGTGTGTGTGTACCATGTGTGTACCATGTGTGTACCATGTGTGTACCATGTGGTTCAGCTTGTGTGTGTGTGTGTACCATGTGTGTACCATGTGTGTACCATGTGGTTCAGCTTGTGGGTGTGTACCATGTGGTTCAGCTTGTGTGTGTACCATGTGGTTCAGCTTGTGTGTGTGTGTGTACCATGTGGTTCAGCTTGTGTGTGTGTGTGTGTGTACCATGTGTGTACCGTGTGTGTACCATGTGTTTGAGCTTGTGTGTGTGTGTACCATGTGTGTACCATGTGTGTACCATGTGTTTGAGCTTGTGTGTGTGTGTACCATGTGTGTACCATGTGTTTGAGCTTGGCCAGCTCCTGCTGCTGGAAGGTCTCCAGCTCGTCTCGGTCGTCTCTCCTCTGGAACAGTGTGAGGCTCTCCTCCATCAGGTCGTCCACCCGACCCTTCAGCACCTCCTTCTCCTGGGGAGGTGGAGCAACATCACCTGGAACCAATACTAACTAATACTAGTACTAATCCTAACTAATGACTAGTACTAGTACTAACTAATAACTAGTACTAACTAATAACTAGTACTGACTAATAACTAGTACTAATACTAACGGTTAACTAGTACTAAATAATAACTAGTGCTAATACTAACGGTTAACTAGTACTAACTAATAACTAGTACTGACTAATAACTAGTACTAATACTAACTAATAACTAGTACTGACTAATAACTAGTACTAATACTAACTAATAACTAGTACTGACTAATAACTAGTACTAATACTAACTAATAACTAGTACTAAATAATAACTAGTGCTAATACTAACTAATAACTAGTACTGACTAATAACTAGTACTAATACTAACTAATAACTAGTACTAACTGTTAACTAGCACTAACTAATAACTAGTATTAACTAATAAACAGTACTTTTACTAACTAATAACTAGTACTAACTAATAACTAGTACTAACTTATAACAAGTACTAATACTAACTAATAACTAGTACTAATACTAACTAATAGCTAGTACTAGTACTAACTGTTAACTAGTACTAATACTAACTAATGACTAATACTAATGGTTAACTAGTACTAACTAATAACTAGTACTAATACCAACTGTTAACTAGTACTAACGGTTAACTAGTACTAACGGTTAACTAGTACTAATACGAAGTGTTAACTAGTACTAATAAGTGTTAACTCACCTGTTCCACCAGCTCCATTTTCTCCATCCATTCCTGTGGGCAGAGAGAAGTGTTTATTTCTACATTTACTCTCTCATAGCAGAACAACATTTAACTTCTTACATTAACATTGTTCAATGAACTCTACATTTACTCTCTCATAGCAGAACAACATTTAACTTCTTACATTAACATTGTTCAATGAACTCTACATTTACTCTCTCATAGCAGAACAACATTTAACTTCTTACATTAACATTGTTCAATGAACTCTACATTTAGTGACATTGAATGCTTGTCTTTGTGGTATTGAAGGAAGGGCGGAGCTACCTGCTCCTTCTTCTCCAGGGCCAGAGTCAGGCCCTCGGCCATCTTGGCTCTACTGGCCTGATGGGACTCATGTTGATCCTGAAGCTTCCGCATAGAGGCTGGGGGGAGACGGGGGGACAGACAGACAGACAGAGAGAGAGAGAGAGAGAGAGAGAGAGAGAGAGAGAGAGAGAGAGAGAGAGAGAGAGAGAGAGAGAGAGAGAGAAAGAGAGACAGAGAGGCAGACAGAGAGAGAGACAGAGAAAGACAGAGACAGGGCCGTGAGAAAGTGTTAGAGAGAAAGAGCAGGCAGTGTGTGGTACTAGTGTGTGTGTGTGTACCTGTGGGAGGAGGACGTGAGGACATGGGTGTGTGTGGTACACCTGTGGAGGAGGACGTGAGGACATGGGTGTGTGTGTACACCTGTGGAGGAGGACGTGAGGACATGGGTGTGTGTGTACCTGTGGAGGAGGACGTGAGGACATGGGTGTGTGTGTGTGGGTGTGTGTGTACATGTGGAGGAGGACGTGAGGACATGGGTGTGTGTGTGTGTGGGTGTGTGTGTACCTGTGGAGGAGGACGTGAGCACATGGGTGTGTGTGTGTACCAAGGTTATTATCGTTAACGAAAACTAACGAAAAAACGAAAACTAGGTGTGAAAAAACATTTTCGTTAACTGAAATAAAAATCAAAACGAGGCTTTACAAAAAAACGATAACTAACTGAAACTGTATTGTGTCTTTAAAAAACTAACTAAAATAAAATACAATTATAGAGAAAATGTCTTTAGTTTTCGTCTTGTCCAATTTATTTCATACATAGCCTCAGTCTATCTTCCGCTGAGTCACTTGTAGTACACGCCCTGGTATCAGGGCGGATGACTTTATATATGAATGTGTCGCAAATAAGAGCATGTGACTTGCAGTGGAAGATGATCAAATATGTGGAGCATTTGTGTCACGCACTGGTCATTTGGGTCTGTTGTCGGGATTCTCGTTTTTCGCTAGAGGCAAAACCTTTTTTCCTTTTTTTATATATTACGAAAGTTAAAGTGTTGAACAACTGACTCAATTAAATAAACAACATGTTTAGGATCAGTAAATACTCGTAATTTGTCAGCAAAGTCGGCTTGTTTTAAGCGCTATTGCGCCTACGTTTCGGGGGCGTGGAGTGTGAAGTGTTTGATTAGCATATTCGGTTTCATTGGCTTTGTTACTTAGTTTCGATCAAGCCCCGCCCTGAAAGTAAAGGCAGCCCGCTAAGCACACAGTCATCCAATGAGGAGGAGGAGCGTCACTAACTGGGACTTTCGTCACCACACACGTCACATCCGCTGGCCTCACCGCAGCTACAAGAACTACATTTCCCAGCGCGTAGAAAGGTCTCGCCCTCCCAAAAAAACTACAAAGGCGGGATCGCTGTTTCGCTGCAGTTTTTCGAGGATAAATAATGAACGTTTGCGAGATCTTGAAAGTCTCGAAGTGAACACATCACAATTGTGCTATTTTTTTAAAACTTAACACACATTTTGGTGTAATACATGAGACTTAAAAGCCTACTGTAGCTGAAGCAGCAGCTGGTTGGGGGCGGAGTTAACGAGTTGTTCCCGCCCATTGTTCTGAAGGTGAACGTGTGAAAAGCTTCAAAATCTTTCAAGGGGGTTTTCTCTGCTTGTGGATTCCAGGTACCCTGGAAATCCAGAGTTCTCGCGAGAGCACAATTTGAATTTGCTCAGTGAGTACTACAGCTTTCTAGATGTGGGTCTGGATTTCCAGGCTAGATTCCAGGTGTACCAACATTAATAGGAAGATCTTCAAATATTTTCAGATTTCAAAGTATGACATCAGTTGAAAGCTTACAATCTGCACTTTCATAATCTGTAAAAAACAGAAATGACTTTCCCCCCTTCGTCCCCAAATTACCAGCACGTGTCACATTTATCAAGGGGACTGTTTTTGACCTTTTTGAATCTCGCCCCTGACAAATATGGACCGTGGAAACCAGGGGGGCCGCGGCCCAGGTCACTTTTGATATAATATTTATTTTGAATAAAAGTTGAGTTGGTTCAAGTGCACGGCGCCATTAGCGAAACTAACACACATGCATGTAAGTCCGTTTTTTTTTTGTCATAGTAATTTTCTATGGTATGGCTGGACTATTGTGTTGGTAACTTTTTTGTGTTACTGCGCTTGTCTTAAATGTGTGGGTGCTGCTTGAGTATTTACATTTCGCTCTTCTTTTAGTCGACATTTAATCAATGCAGGCAAACATTTAGCAAGCTATTCATAATAAATCAGTTGTCCCTGCCCCTGATGCAGCTTCAGGCTCAGCAGCCCTGTCTCCCCATACCCTACATAATGCACACATACTGTATATACTACAGTATCTACTATTCATTTTGAGCATGTTGTTTTGCAAGCAAAAAATGAAGCTTCCCTGACTGGCCCCCCCTTGGTCTGTTGCGTTCCGCGGTAAAGACTAAAACTAATACTGAAACTAATAAAACAAAACTCAAACTAAGCATTTAAAAAAAATAAAAAATAAACTAAACTAGCAAACCCGCTTTAAAAACTAATTAAAACTAAACTGAAATTGAAAACAAAAAGTCAAAACGAAATAAAAATAAAAACTAATGAAAAATGCAAAACTATAATAACCTTGGTGTGTACCTGTGGAGGAGGACGTGAGGACATGGGTGTGTGTGTGTGTACCTGTGGAGGAGGACGTGAGGACATGGGTGTGTGTGTGTGTACCTGTGGAGGAGGATGTGAGGACATGGGTGTGTGTGTGTGTACCTGTGGAGGAGGACGTGAGGACATGGGTGTGTGTGTGTGTACCTGTGGAGGAGGACGTGAGGACATGGGTGTGTGTGTGTGTACCTGTGGAGGAGGACGTGAGGACATGGGTGTGTGTGTGTGTACCTGTGGAGGAGGATGTGAGGACATGGGTGGTGTGTGTGTGTACCTGTGGAAGCGACGTGAGGACATGGGTGTCGTGTGTGTGTACCTGGGGAGGAGTGATGTGAGGACATGGGTGTGTGGTGTGTACCTTGGAGGAGATGTGAGGAATGGGTGTGTGTGTGTGTACTGTGGAGGAGGTACGTGAGGATGGTGGTGTGTACCTGTGGAGGAGGTACGTGAGGACATGGGGTGTGTGTGTGTGTACCTGTGGAGGAGGACGTGAGGACATGGGTGTGTGTGTGTGTACCTGTGGAGGAGGACGTGAGGACATGGGTGTGTGTGTGTGTGTGTGTGTGTGTGTGTGTGTGTGTGTGTGTGTGTGTTCCTGTGGAGGAGGACGTGAGGACATGGGTGTGTGTGTGTGTACCTGTGGAGGAGGACATGAGGACATGAGGACATGGGTGTGTGTACCTGTGCTTCCAGGGAGCTGATGGTGTCTGCATGGCTGGTCCTGACCTCCAACAGGTCCTCCCTGACCTTCTCTAACCTCTGCTCCACCTCCCGCTTCTGTAGAGAGGAGAGACCAGCGGTCAGCTCCCTGTATAGGAGGTGGAGGTTGATGAGGGTGGGGGTGGGTGTGAGGGTGGGGGTGGTGGTGAGGGTGGGGGTGATGAGGGTGGGGGTGATGAGGGTGGGGGTGGGCGTGAGGGTGGGGTGATGAGGGTGGGGGTGGGCGTGAGGGTGAGGGTGGGGGTGATGACGGTGGGGGTGGGCGTGAGGGTGAGGGTGAGGGTGGGGGTGGAAGTGATGAGGGTGGGGGTGGGCGTGAGGGTGAGGGTGGGGGCGAGGGTGAGGGTGAGGGTGAGGGTGGAGGTGATGAGGGTGGGAGTGGGCGTGAGGGTGAGGTTGGGGGTGAGGTTGGGGGTGAGTACCTCCTCCATCAGGTCCTGGAGGTGCTGGTCCAGACTGAAGTCCTTCAGCAGCCGGGTCTCCAGACCCAGCAGCTTCAGCTGGAGCTCTGATAGGGTGGAGGCGTGGTCCTCCTCCACCACCTCCGCCTGGAAACAGATAGATATTGTTATATAGAGCACACAACCTAGATCTAGGTGTGTATAGATCTAGATGTGTGCAGAACTAGGTGTGTGTAGATCTAGGTGTGTGTAGCTCTTGATGTGTGTAGATCTAGGTGTGTGTAGATCTAGATGTGTGTAGATCTAGGTGTGTGTAGCTCTAGATGTGTGTAGATCTAGGTGTGTGTAGATCTAGGTGTGTGTAGATCTGGATGTGTGTAGATCTAGATGTGTGTAGATCTAGGTGTGTGTAGATCTAGGTAGAATAGAGCTGATCCTAACCTTGTGGTGCTGCAACTTCAGGGAGTTGTGAGTCGTCTGTAAGGAGGAGAGAGATCTCTCTAGAGCACCCAGCATGGCCTGGGACTACACACACACACACACACACACACACACACACACACACACACACACACACACACACACACACACACACACACACACACACACACACACACACACACACACACACACACACACACACACACACACACACACACACACACACAGCGGTTACACGCGGTGCCTGGGTGCAGGGTACATGGAGCGCACACACACACTATACACACACCATACACACACACACTATACACACCATACACACACACACACACTATACACACACTATACACACACACACTATACACACACCATACACACACACACTATACACACCATACACACACACACACACTATACACACACTATACACGCACTATACACACACACTATACACACCACACACACTATACACACACTTAACTCAGACTCTTCTGTTCTTAACTCACTCTTCTGTTCTTAACTCACTCTTCTGTTCTTAACTCAGCCTCGTCTGTCCTTAACTCAGACTCTTCTGTTCTTAACTCACTCTTCTGTTCTTAACTCACTCTTCTGTTCTTAACTCAGCCTCGTCTGTCCTTAACTCAGACTCTTCTGTTCTTAACTCACTCTTCTGTTCTTAACTCACTCGCCTGTTCTTAACTCACTCTTCTGTTCTTAACTCAGCCTCGTCTGTTCTTAACTCACTCTTCTGTTCTTAACTCACTCTTCTGTAAACGTTGGAACCACAGTCACCAATCACATCTTACCATCCTGAGGTGTAGAGCGTCCAGCTGGGTCTGGCTCTCTGATTGGATGGCAGCCTTCTCCTGCTCTAGCCTATCAGTGGTATCCTCTCTGAGCTGTCGCTCCAGCGCCACCTGCTGGTCCAGTGATGCCTTCTCAGACGCCCATGCTGCTTTCTGAGGACACACACACACACACACACACACACACACACTACTGTATTTAGTTTTGCAGCATATTTTGCACATATTAAATTTTTGTACCATTGGTTATGATCTGATACTGGTGTGTGTGTGTGTGTGTGTGTGTGTGTGTGTGTGTTCCTCACCAGGCTGCTGACATGTATCTGCTGCTCAGTGTTGTGCTGCTCAGCTCTCTGCAGCTTCAGGCCGTCCTGCAGCACATGCTGCTCCAGAGAACTGATCTGACACGTTAAAAACCAACCATTAGTGACATCACAAGTGGGAGTGTCCACCCAGACGCACGATGGATAGACAGTTGGTACAGTCCACTGGTAGGCTGGTCTATCTATCCTACCAGTTGGTACAGTCCACTGGTAGGCTGGTCTATCTAAACTACCAGTTGGTACAGTCCACTGGTAGGCTGGTCTATCTATCCTACCAGTTGGTACAGTCCACTGGCGTCACCTTGACTGTGGAGCTACGCCACCTGCTCGGACACAACCACTAGTGATGTCACTGGAGGGTAGCTGTTGAATGTGTGTGGTGGTCCTGACCTGGGCTTCTGTCCGGTCCCGGTAGGCCTTGGAGGAGTCCTCCTTGTGTCTGAGGAGAGTCTGCAGCTCCCCCACCGTCCCACTGGCCCTGCTCACCTGGGGACAGGAGACCAGGTGGGACCAGGTGAGACCAGGTGAGACCAGGTGAGACCAGACCAGGTGAGACCAGACCAGGTGAGACCAGGTGAGACCAGACCAGGTGGGACAAGGTGAGACAAGACCAGGTGAGACCAGGTGGGACCAGGTGAGACCAGGTGAGACCAGACCAGGTGAGACCAGGTGGGACCTGGGTGAGGACATGGGTGTGTGTGTGTGTGTGTGAACCTGTAGAGGAGGACGTGAGGACATGGGTGTGTGTGTGTGTGTACCTGTGGAGGAGGACGTGAGGACATGGGTGTGTGTGTGTGTGTACCTGTGGAGGACGACGTGTGTGTGTGTGTGTGTGTGTGTGTGTGTCAACTCACTCTTCTGTTCTTAACTCACTCTTCTGTTCTTAACTCAGCCTCGTCTGTCCTTAACTCAGACTCTTCTGTTCTTAACTCACTCTTCTGTTCTTAACTCACTCTTCTGTTCTTAACTCAGCCTCGTCTGTCCTTAACTCAGACTCTTCTGTTCTTAACTCACTCTTCTGTTCTTAACTCAGCCTCGTCTGTCCTTAACTCAGACTCTTCTGTTCTTAACTCACTCTTCTGGTCAGAGGTCAACACATTGATACTGTTACCATGCTCCGGGGTCAGAGGTCAACACATTGATACTGTTACCATGCCCCGGGGTCAGAGGTCAACATATTGATACTGTTACCATGGGCTCATTTATTTAACCAAGAAAATAATTTGCAATGGCCAGTAAATATCCACTCCGATGTATAAAATGAAGCAGATCTGTTCCATAAATGACTAACTATAAACTAATCAGATACCGTTCTGTAGCGTAGCGATCTGCTCCTCCCTCTGGGTCAGCTGATTGCTGAGAGCGGCCACTTCCTGTTGCACTGCATCATGGGAGCTCAGCAAGTCAGCCACCTGAGATGAGGAACACTAAAGGCTTCAAGATGGCGATGCTCAGCGGAATGTGCAACTGAACAATACAAATATCACAAACATCACAATTGAAGGGAAAGAATCAGAATAACCAAACTATTTATAGTCTTTACAGAACAAGGAATGAGAATGAGAAATATGAGCAAATAGGAAGCAAATAAACCAACACATTAAATAACATTAAATATTAAATAACACAAAGAAACTATCTGAATATCATACCGCAATATTTACAGAATCGCAATACATTGGTACTAAAGTAATATGGTGTTGTATGGTGTGGTGGTAAAACAGAGTGGGTGTGACCTGTGCCTGAAGCTCCTCCCTCTGCTTCCTGCTAGCCTCCAGGGCCAGGGCCACCTCCACACTGACGTGGTGGCGACTGCTCAGCTCCACCTAGCACACGGAGGCGGAGTCACACAGAGTCACGGAGTCCCAGCAGGGAGGAGTCACCTACAGCAGAGCTGCTGTTCTCACCCGGGTGGAGGCCAGCTCCTCTGTCTGGCTCTGCAACAAGGAGGCGGCCTGGTCCAGCTCCTCCTCCACCCTCGACTTCTCCTCCTCCACCCTCGACTTCTCCTCCACCACCCTCGACTTCTCCTCCTCCACCTCCCTCTGGAGAGGAGTAGACACAACATGAAGGTCTGTCACCAAGACAACCAAATGTCTCCATGCCTGTCAGAGGCTCAGCCTCGTCTGTCCTTAACTCAGCCTCGTCTGTCCTTAACTCAGACTCTTCTGTTCTTAACTCACTCTTCTGTTCTTAACTCACTCGCCTGTTCTTAACTCACTCTTCTGTTCTTAACTCAGCCTCGTCTGTTCTTAACTCACTCTTCTGTTCTTAACTCACTCTTCTGTTCTTAACTCACTCGCCTGTTCTTAACTCACTCTCTGTTCTTAACTCAGCCTCGTCTGTTCTTAACTCACTCTTCTGTTCTTAACTCACTCTTCTGTTCTTAACTCAGCCTCGTCTGTCCTTAACTCAGACTCTTCTGTTCTTAACTCACTCTTCTGTTCTTAACTCAGCCTCTCCGAAGGACTTTATATACACTTCTACCGAGAAGGACTCTATATACACTTCTACCGAGAAGGACTTTATATACACTTCTACCGAGAAGTGTAGATCCTAGATCCTGATAGGTTTTTTGTTTTTTGTTTATAGTATTCAATGATTTTCAACTTGTAGCACTTTGAGATTGCCAAATGTAAAGTGCAATACAAATAAAAAGTATTATTATTATTATTAAGTACTTTATATACACTTCTACTGAGATGTGTGGTCGGTTAGGTTTCACCAGATATTGTGGTGAGGTCTATGTTTGTGACCAAGTCCTCGAAGACCCGGTCCTCAGAGATGTTCAGCTGCCCACCTTGTACTCCAGTGTCTGCTTCAACATGTCCTCCTCCTCTCGTGTGAAGTTGAGCAGAACAGAAACCGCTCGGATCAGATGGAACGCCTGAGGAACGTACAGAACGTTCAGGAAGCGCTCATGAACACACACACACGCACGCGCACGCACACACGCACACGCACACACACACACACACACACACACACACACTCATCACACACACACACTCAGTCATCATCACACACACACACACTCAGTCATCACACACTCCCTGGGGGGGGTTCTACGTTCTCACCTCCGCCTCGCGGCAGGACATGAACTTGAGCACCACGTGTTTCAGGTACTCAAAGTTGATCTCCCGCTGGTCGTTGAGGTCGGAGGTGTTGGTGACGGTGCAGGTGGAGGTGGGGGGCCGGAGTGTGGCCAGGCCAGGTGAGGGGGCGGGGCCAGGAGGAGGAGCAGGGCAGGAGGTGGCGGAGGAGGAGGAGGAGGAGGAGGAGGAGGTGGCGGCTAGAGTGTCGTCCGCCGCCCTCTCCCCTCTCCCTGGGGCGTCCGAGTCTGGCTTCAGCTTCTGCAAACAACAACAAACAACAACATCACCATGACGATACACGCCAAGTGACCACGTTGTGCATATGATAAGCAAAACCACACAGTCATGTGACCACCATGTGGGTCATGTGACCTACCAGCTCCTTCTGGAAGGTTCTCTTCAGCTCGGCTAACCTCTGCTGCAGCTGTCTGACTGTCTGCAAGGGTCAGAGGTCAACATGTGGTTAAACATTGAGCCAAGCGTGGTCTGCTATGTTACTAAATGAGAACATATTCTAACATGGATCTACATCTCTATACAGTATATCTATATATCTGTATATCTATATATCAACATCTCTATACAGCTATATATCAACATCTCTATACATCTATACATCTATATATCAACATCTCTATATACAGTATCTATATATCAACATCTCTATATATCTATATATCTATACATCTATACATCAACATCTCTATATATCTATACATATATATATCAACATCTATCGCTATATACAGTATCTATATATCAACATCTCTATACATCTATACATCTATATATCAACATCTCTATATACAGTATCTATATATCAACATCTCTATATATCTATATATCTATACATCTATACATCAACATCTCTATATATCTATATCTCCATATATATCTATATATCTATCTCTATATATACATATCTCTATATCTATATATCTATATATATATATCCATCTATATCGCTCTATATATATATATATATATATCTCTATATCTATATATATATATCCATCTATATATATATATATATATATATATCTCTATATATCTCAATATCTATATATATCTATATACTGTATCTATATCTCTATATCTCTATATCTCTATAGAGACTGACCCGGTTCTTGTCGGCCAGCTGCTGCTCCAGGTCCCGGGTGGTGTTGTGGAGGTGGTGCTGCTGCTCCAGGTCCTGGGTGGTGTTGTGGAGGTGGTGCTGCTGCTCCAGGTCCCGGGTGGTGTTGTGGAGGTCGTGCCCCTGGTCCTCTGACGGAGGAGCGCAGGGCCCTGGGGGGCGTAGCTGCTCCGTCAGGTTCTCCACCTCCACCTCCAGGCAGGACACCTGGAGGTCACACAGGTTGAATAGAAAAGAGGTTAGAATCCAACATGACAACACAACACGTCTGTGTAAATAGGGGAGGAGTCCTGACCCGTGATTGGCAGGAGTCCAGCAGCTGTGATTGGCTGAGAGCATCCTCCCGGAGGCCGGCCTCTGCTCGCTGGGCCTCTGCTCGCTGGGCCTCCGACCGGGTCTCTAGCTGAACCACGCCGGCCCTGGAGGCCTGGAGCTCTGGGGTCAGAGGTCAACACATTGATACTGTTACCACGCTCCGGGGTGAGAGGTCAACACATTGATACTGTTACCATGCCCCGGGGTCAGAGGTCAACACATTGATACTGTTACCATGCTCCGGGGTCAGTCTTCTCGGTAGAAGTGTATATAGAGTCCTTCTCGGTAGAAGTGTATATAAAGAACTTCTCGGTAGAAGTGTATATAAAGTACTTCTCGGTAGAAGTGTATATAAAGTACTTCTCGGTAGAAGTGTATATAGAGTCCTTCTCGGTAGATGTGTATATAAAGAACTTCTCGGTAGAAGTGTATATAAAGTACTTCTCGGTAGAAGTGTATATAAAGTACTTCTCGGTAGAAGTGTATATAAAGTACTTCTCGGTAGAAGTGTATATAAAGAAATTCTCGGTAGAAGTGTATATAAAGAAATTCTCGGTAGAAGTGTATATAAAGAAATTCTCGGTAGAAGTGTATATAAAGTACTTCTCGGTAGAAGTGTATATAAAGTACTTCTCGGTAGAAGTGTATATAGAGTCCTTCTCGGTAGATGTGTATATAAAGAACTTCTCGGTAGAAGTGTATATAAAGTACTTCTCGGTAGAAGTGTATATAAAGAAATTCTCGGTAGAAGTGTATATAAAGTACTTCTCGGTAGAAGTGTATATAGAGTCCTTCTCGGTAGAAGTGTATATAAAGTACTTCTCGGTAGAAGTGTATATAAAGTACTTCTCGGTAGAAGTGTATATAAAGTACTTCTCGGTAGAAGTGTATATAAAGTACTTCTCGGTAGAAGTGTATATAGAGTCCTTCTCGGTAGAAGTGTATATAAAGTACTTCTCGGTAGAAGTGTATATAAAGTACTTCTCGGTAGAAGTGTATATAAAGTACTTCTCGGTAGAAGTGTATATAAAGTACTTCTCGGTAGAAGTGTATATAGAGTACTTCTCGGTAGAAGTGTATATAAAGTACTTCTCGGTAGAAGTGTATATAAAGTCCTTCTCGGTAGAAGTGTATATAGAGTCCTTCTCGGTAGAAGTGTATATAAAGTACTTCTCGGTAGAAGTGTATATAAAGTACTTCTCGGTAGAAGTGTATATAGAAGTACTTCTCGGTAGAAGTGTATATAAAGTACTTCTCGGTAGAAGTGTATATAAAGTCCTTCTCGGTAGAAGTGTATATAGAAGTATAGAAGTGTATATAGAGTACTTCTCGGTGGAAGTGTATATAAAGTACTTCTCGGTAGAAGTGTATATAAAGTACTTCTCGGTAGAAGTGTATATAAAGTACTTCTCGGTAGAAGTGTATATAAAGTCCTTCTCGGTAGAAGTGTATATAGAAGTATAGAAGTGTATATAGAGTACTTCTCGGTGGAAGTGTATATAAATTACTTCTCGGTAGAAGTGTATATAAAGTACTTCTCGGTAGAAGTGTATATAAAGTACTTCTCGGTAGAAGTGTATATAAAGTACTTCTCGGTAGAAGTGTATATAAAGTACTTCTCGGTAGAAGTGTATATAAAGTACTTCTCGGTAGAAGTGTATATAAAGTACTTCTCAGGACAAGTGTGTATATATACATGTGTATAAGTCATGTTATCTCCTGCTAGATGTCGTGGTTCGGGTCCAAGCCGTCTCCCAAGGGCAGCATCCGGCCTTCCATCTCTGGCTCTGGCCCCGCCCACTGGATGTGATGAAGAGGAGGGGATGATGAAGACTACTGAGCTTTAAGCTGTTCTGTTTCTGGTGTTTTTGTGCTTTTTTTATATCAACATCATGTTTGTTGTTCAGAAGGTTTATACACTTCTACCGAGAAGTACTTTATATACACTTCTACCGAGAAGTACTTTATATACACTTCTACCGAGAATTTCTTTATATACACTTCTACCGAGAATTTCTTTATATACACTTCTACCGAGAATTTCTTTATATACACTTCTACCGAGAAGTACTTTATATACACTTCTACCGAGAAGTACTTTATATACACTTCTACCGAGAAGTACTTTATATACACTTCTACCGAGAAGTACTTTATATACACTTCTACCGAGAAGTACTTTATATACACTTCCACCGAGAAGTACTCTATATACACTTCTATACTTCTATATACACTTCTACCGAGAAGGACTTTATATACACTTCTACCGAGAAGTACTTTATATACACTTCTACCGAGAAGGACTCTATATACACTTCTACCGAGAAGTACTTTATATACACTTCTACCGAGAAGTACTTTATATACACTTCTACCGAGAAGGACTCTATATACACTTCTACCGAGAAGGACTTTATATACACTTCTACCGAGAAGTACTTTATATACACTTCTACCGAGAAGTACTCTATATACACTTCTATACTTCTATATACACTTCTACCGAGAAGGACTTTATATACACTTCTACCGAGAAGTACTTTATATACACTTCTACCGAGAAGTACTTTATATACACTTCTACCAACGTGTGTGTGTGTATGTGTGTGTGTGTGTGTGTATGTGTGTGTGTGTGTGTGTGTGTGTGTGTGTGTGTGTGTGTGTGTGTGTTTGTGGTGTCTCATCCCCCTCCTCTTTACACACACACACCGCATTCCTCATTGTCTGGCTGAGAGAGAAGAGAGAGGAAGAGACAGACAGACAGAGAGACAGACAGAGAGACAGAGAGACAGAGACAGAGAGACAGAGACAGACAGACAGACAGAGAGACAGACAGAGAGACAGAGAGACAGAGACAGAGAGACAGACAGAGAGAGAGAGAGACAGACAGACAGACTGACAGACAGACTGACAGAGAGAGACACAGACAGAGAGATAGAGAAGGTGACGTATGATAAAACGTTTAATTAAATATTATAAATAAAATAAAGATATGTAAAACATCTACACCTCAAACAAATGAAGATATATGTATATTTAATTGTTGGATATAAGAGTTGAAAAGTAAGGAATTACGGAGAGAATAACTGACCTGACCCTCACCAGCAACTGTACTGGTTCATGACATCACTGGTATTGGTTCCTGACATCACTGATACAGACAGAACTCTGTCGGTGGTGTTTTACAGTGATGGGGGAGGGGCTAATAGAGGCTAATTGAGGTCTTTATGACGTCGACTCCCTGAGCTCCTGAGTTTAAACCTCCTCGATATGGTGGCTAACGGCTAGCAGGGGGGGAGGGGAACCATCACATCTCTACAGAACCATCACATCTCTCCACCCTGGAGTGGAACCCCGTCATTAACAATGCCCCCCAACCCTCCTTCACCCAGGAGAGCCTGAAAGATGTCCCCGTTGCCTCAAGACCTTTGACCCCTACAGGCTAACACCATGACCCCCCTCTCCTCCCGGAAACAAAGAGCAGGAACCTCTGAGTCCAGAGAGCCCTCGAGTCCACATCCTGATCCTAACAGACACCACCTAATTCCTCCACCTGCATCAAATCAGAAGGTTGGAAAGACTGGATCTGTTCTCTTGTACGGTCCCTGGACCCCGCAAGGATCCTGGTTCCTGCGGGGTCCCTGGACCCCGCAAGGATCCTGGTTCCTGCGGGGTCCCTGGATCCTGCAGGGACCCTGGATCCTGCGGGGTCCCTGAACGTGGACTGAGAGACGTCCAGAAGCCCAGATTAGTACAACACATGGCCACACACTGCTTTAAGCCTCTTTGTCTCACAACGTTTGTTGTTGAAGGTCTGGAGGAGGAAGGACTTCAGAAACAATCTGCTTCATTAATCCCAGATGGGAAATGTGAGGAATTAAAGTAATAAATACTGTAAATGAAGGATGAAATAAGAATGTGACAAGACGTTAGAAAGGTTAAAACCGTCTTGTGGTTAAGAATGAAGTAATGAAGCAGAATATTCACTGTAAGATCACTCATCTGCCAGCGAAGCACAGACAGGAAATCCAGAGGAGCAGAGAACCAGTAGAACCAGTAGAGTTCAAGTCCCACTGATTGTCAGACACCTGAGTGTGTGAAATTTGTTCTCCGCATTTGACCCATCCCCTAGGGGAGCGGTGAGCAGCAGCGGTGCCGCGTTCGGGAATCATTTTGGTGATATAACCCTCGAATTCCAAACCTTGATGCTGAGTACCAAGCAGGGAGGCAATGGGTCCCATTTTTATAGTCTTTGGTATGACCCGTTGGGGATTGAACCCACAACCTCCCAGTCTCTGGGCGGACACTCTACCACTAGGCCACAGAGCTGGTGAGTAGAACCTCAGAACCAGTAGAACCTCAGAACCAGCAGACACTCAGAGGACCAGTAGAACCTCAGAGGACCAGTAGAACCAGTGGAACCTCAGGTTAGTGTCTTCTGTTAGAGTATTCATCTTTTTTCTAACAGCAGTAATACATAAACATCCAATTACATTTGTTGGATTTTATTCTTGAAAAGGTAACTAAATTATCTCCATCTGCTGACTTATCAGTTGAGAAGGAACTTTGTAGTTGAGAAAAAAGGTACAGACCAAACGATAGACCAAACTAAAAGGTAACCCTAGGCCGACCAGTGAGGTAGTTGGTAATCCAGGCCACTAGTGGAGTGTCCACCTGCATGTCCAGTAGCTTAGTCCCAAGCAGGGCAGGCCTAATGGTGTTGAAAGCGCTTGAGAAGTCAAAGAATGTGACTCTCACAACGCTGAGGGCTGTGGAGGGTATGTTGGTTGGTTGCAAGAGGCACCAGGATTTATAGAATAACTAGAAGGGCTGGGAACATGGTGAGACAGACTGGTCTGAATAGAGTATAACAAAATTAATCCCCTATATATATATATATATATATATATATAAATAAATAAATATGGACCACTTGACCAAAATGTCCCAGAGCATTGACTCAGGCCCTACTCCTCCTCTCCACAAGCAGGGCACGGTGGCACCTTGCTGCCTCACAGTAAGAAGGTTCTGGGATCGATTCCCGCCTGGGGCGCCATTGACTGTGGGGTGCCCAGGTGGGTGATCTCCTGGCCTTTCTGTGTGGAGTTTGCATGTTCTCCCCGTGCTCCGTGGGGTCTCCTTACGGAGTAAAAGAACCCCAATTAAAAACATGTGAAGATCGCCTCTCCTGTCCACATCCCTGACCAAGATGTGGATGTAAAACCTGGAGCTGTTGGTCCCCGGGCACCGTCAGAATGGCTGCCCACTGCTCCTGGCTGCAGCAGGATGGGTCAAATGCAGAGGACACATTTCCACGGGCCACCCTCCCTGCATGTGTGTTTGGTGGCCGCCACTTCCTGCTGTGTGTTGTGACCAATATGTGTGGACTGGATTAATAAAGATCTTCTAGCCCAATGGGAGGGTAGTGTCAGAACAAGGCCGCGACGAGCCCTCTAAAGCTTTACTGCCCTCCTCTCCACACGTCTGAGCCAATGAGCACCTGAAATGTACACCTTACCCATGTGACCATTTTATTGAAATGATGTATTAACGGTTGCGTGCAATAAGAGGGAGTAAGCGCTGACATTTCCATATTTGTACGCATGAAATAACGTCTACTCTTGACTTGGTACCGTAGTGGCAGACACTGACTAAGAGAAACGACAACAGAAAGTCTTTTCTAGTTTTGTTTATTGCAGCAATAGGAAGGAACCTTCAAGCTTTGACTGCGAACTTGCGCACCGAGTAGAGAAGGTCCTTGCGCTGTTGCTTCTTGGTCCGGAGACTCTGCTCCCGCTTGGTGAGCTCGCGGCGCAGGGCCCGGGTCTTCTTGGGTCTCAGGTCCAGGGGCTTGTACTTCTTGCCCTGAGGAAGGAGCGACAACCTCAGGAATCAAGACTACACAGGATAGTGTAGATCAAGTTTGACATTACAACACCAGGCGTGGGTGCGATTAGACATTGCAAGTGGTTTCAAAAACAGGTTGGAACGGCCCCACGTGACATCACAAGTGGCCTACCAGCCTACCCAGTGGACTGCAGCAACTGGTTGGCTGATCTATCCACCGTACATCTAGGAAACCACTTGGCTAATCTTGCCAACACATGGTTGTAAAATAGGAGTCCTTTAAAGTTGTAACCAGAAGGTGTTTGTCGGCCCAACTGTGGCGATCTGGTCTCAGTCTTTTGGTAAGCGTTGTGAAGCCATCAGCAAAACATCAGCTCACGAGGATCATCTCAGACCAGACACCACAGAACCGGAGGAGACAGAAGATCTTACCTTGTAGAACTTCCTCAGGTTCTCCTTCTGCGTCTGGTTGATGACCGTCAGGACTCTGGCGATGGACTTGCGGACAACGCGGCTGAAAAGGAGCACAACACTTAATCCCAATCTGGCAGAAAGGTGTCGGCAATAAAACATCGCAGATATATTATAGCGATATAATATATCTGATATATATATATATCCATCTATCTCAGAAGGACAACTGGTCATTTGGGGTCTCAGTCTTTTGGTAAGCAGTTGTGAAGGCTTCAGTCAAACATCAGCTCACAGCATTCATCCCAGACCAGACCAAACCTGGACCAGACCTGGACCACGGACTCTTACATCTTGGACAGCTTGGAGGCGGCCCCGCCGGTAACCTTGGCGACGCGGAGCTGGGAGAGCTCATTCTTCAGGTCGTCCAGCTGCTTCAACAGCTCCTCCTTCTTCTTGCCCCGCAGATCTCTTGCCTTGATCTTAGCCTGCGGACAAAATGTCCACACTTTAAATCACTACACCGGCCACACAGACATGATCTCTATCTAGATCTACACACATATATGTATGTTACATATATATATATATGTATGTTACACTGGTCATCACGTCTCAGTCTTTTGGTAAGCAGTTGTGAATGCGTCAGCAAAATGTCAGCTCACAGGTTTCATCTTAGACGAGATGACAAGGATAACTTGCACATACATGTGTATCCAACATGTGTATCTATTCTAAGCCTTCAGTTAGTATTGTGCATCCGTTTGCCAACAAGCAGCGGGTTCTGATCACCAGTCCGCAGTTAACACGCTGACGTTACACACTTCTACCATATCAATGACAGATATACACGTTAATATACGCGTCAAATTGTAGATTATATATGCGTTAAAACATATTATAGATCATATAATAGTTACATCATGATATAGATGAGTTAAATCATATTAGATGAGTTAAAACATGATATTATAGATAATATAAGAGTTAAAACATGATATTATAGATAATATAAGAGTTAAAACATGATATAGATAATATAACAGTTTATAACAGAAGGTTGTGCGCGGTGTCCGCATGGCTGCGTCTGCGCATGCGCCGCAGCGTGGGCCCGTCAGGTAGTGAAAACGCTCCGCGGGTAAAGAAGCTCCGCGGCGCGAAAATGCGAAGACGCCGCGGCGGCCGCTCAGCTCCCGGGACCCGTAGGACCCGCAGGACCCGCCGGGCCGGCAGCAGCAGCACATGAACGGACATTAAGCAGATAAATGATGGGTTTTTTCGGGAGCCGCGCGAGCCTCACCATGTCGCTCCTCGCCGCCCTGCTGGAAAGACCGGAAGCTGCGCGCGCTGAGAACAAGTAGTTTCCGGCGGGGGCGGGGCGTGTCTCGCGCCGCCAGCGCCACCTGTCGTCCGGGAGGCGCGAGGACAGACCACGTGATCACCTCACGTAAAGAATGTGTTTCTGAAGCGTTTTGTACGTTTAGCTTTAAAATCATGTTGCTTATACTTTGTAAGTAGAACTTTCTAAGTCTAAATTACTTTTTGTGAAATGCTGTTTATGATAACAATGTTACAAAGAGCGTGTGCCACGAAATGAATGATTTGAATAAAGTCATGAAAAGACATCTTTTTATTATTAACAAAAAAAATTGTGCACAGATATTATGTTAAAATTGAAACATGAAAATGCGTTGTGATTGTAGATCAACAGAAACACATCCCTGCACAGCAGTGTGGTGATGCTGGTTACCATGGCAACCGTGGGGAATGACAGCACGGTGACGCCTGGTTACCATGGCAGCCGTGTGTCATCAACATTGTCACCATCTCAACTATTGAAAGATTCAACATTATTCCCAGATATCTTTTCTTGTAAAGCTCAGATTCAACCGTATTGCAAGCGTGCCGGCTCACTGGACATCTTGTGTTGCATAAAGTTGTGTTTGTCTCTCAGGAGACGCTGGTGCAGCTCCCCGGCTCCTCTGGGTCCTCGCTGATGGACACCGGGGGGGACAGCACATGCATCGCTGTGGTCCTCGATGAATACTGAAACTGCTCCGCGTCCACACTCTTCACTTATAAAGTTCTGAATGCATATGTACATATCCATACGTATAAATATCATACCATTTGTAGATAATATGTGGAATGTCATTTCATGTACAGCGACTCAAGGCAGGTCAAGGTCTGTACTCTAGTCACATCCACACTTCATCAACTGGTATGAGTCCAGTCCCTTTTAGAAGCGACAAGAAGTTAGTTTGGGAGTCCCAGAAAGTACCATGCCTCTCCCCCAGACCCCGGATATAGTCTCCAGACCCCCCAGACCCCAGATATAGTCTCCAGACCCCCCAGACCCCAGATATAGCCTGCGCCCCGTATGACGCCCTGGGGTGCCCTACACCTCGTATGACACCCTGGGGTGCCCTACACCCGATCACCTGGTCACCCGACAGTAAGAAAGGATCCCGAGCCTCTGAAAGATTAGAAACAGTTCTGTTGTTTGTCTCCCCATCATCTGAACAACAAACATGATGTTGATATAAAAAAAGCACAAAAACACCAGAAACAGAACAGCTTAAAGCTCAGTAGTCTTCATCATCCCCTCCTCTTCATCACATCCAGTGGGCGGGGCCAGAGCCAGAGATGGAAGGCCGGATGCTGCCCTTGGGAGACGGCTTGGACCCGAACCACGACATCTAGCAGGAGATAACATGACTTATACACATGTATATATACACACTTGTCCTGAGAAGTACTTTATACACACTTCTACCGAGAAGTACTTTATATACACTTCTACCGAGAAGGACTCTACATACACTTCTACTGAGAAGTACTTTATATACACTTCTACCGAGAAGTACTTTATATACACTTCTACTGACAAGTACTTTATATACACTTCTACCGAGAAGTACTTTATATACACTTCTACCGAGAAGTAATTTATATACACTTCCACCGAGAAGTACTCTATATACACTTCTATACTTCTATATACACTTCTACCGAGAAGGACTTTATATACACTTCTACTGACAAGTACTTTATATACACTTCTACCGAGAAGTACTTTATATACACTTCTACCGAGAAGTAATTTATATACACTTCCACCGAGAAGTACTCTATATACACTTCTATACTTCTATATACACTTCTACCGAGAAGGACTTTATATACACTTCTAACCGAGAAGTACTTTATATACACTTCTACCGAGAAGGACTCTATATACACTTCTAACCGAGAAGTACTTTATATACACTTCTACCGAGAAGTACTTTATATACACTTCTACCGAGAAGGACTCTATATACACTTCTACCAAGAAGGACTTTATATACACTTCTACCGAGAAGTACTTTATATACATTTCCACCGAGAAGTACTCTATATACACTTCTATACTTCTATATACACTTCTTACCGAGAGGACTTTATATACACTTCTACCCGAGAAGTACTTTTATATACACTTCTACCGAGAAGTTACTTTTATATAACACTTCTAACCGAGAAGGACTCTATATACACTTCTACCGAGAAGTACTTCATATACAGCTTCCTACCGAGAAGTACTTTTATATAGCACTCTACCGAGAAGTACTTTATATACACTTCTACCGGAAGTACTTTATATACACTTCATATACATTCTAGTTCCATACTAGTTCCATATCTCTAGTTCCATATCTCTAGTTCCATATCTCTAGTTCCATATCTCTAGTTCCATATCTCTAGTTCCATATCTCTAGTTCCATATCTCTAGTTACATATCTCTAGTTACATATCTCTAGTTACATATCTCTAGTTACATATCTCTAGATTGGACAACTGAAGTTAAAAAAAATGTAAACACTTGTTCCTTAGTTTACTGATCCATTAACACACACACACACACACACACACACACACACACACACACACACACACACAGCCACACATACACACACACTAGAGATATGGAACTAGAGATATGTAACTAGAGATATGTAACGAGAGATATGTAACTAGAGATATGTAACGAGAGATATGTAACGAGAGATATGGAACTAGAGATATGTAACTAGAGATATGGAACGAGAGATATGGAACTAGAGATATGTAACTAGAGATATGGAACGAGAGATATGTAACGAGAGATATGTAACTAGAGATATGGAACGAGATATGGAACGAGATATGGAACGAGAGATATGGAACGAGAGATATGGAACTAGAGATATGGACTAGAGATATGTGACTAGAGATATGGAACTAGAGATATGTAACTAGAGATATGGAACGAGAGATATGGAACGAGAGATATGTAACTAGAGATATGTAACTAGAGATATGTAACTAGAGATATGTGACTAGAGATATGGAACTAGAGATATGTAACTAGAGATATGGAACGAGAGATATGGAACGAGAGATATGTAACTAGAGATATGTAACTAGAGATATGTAACTAGAGATATGTAACTAGAGATATGTGACTAGAGATATGTGACTAGAGATATGTAACTAGAGATATGTGACTAGAGATATGTAACTAGAGATATGTAACGAGATATGGAACTAGAGATATGTAACTAGAGATATGTAACTAGAGATATGTAACGAGAGATATGTAACTAGAGATATGGAACGAGAGATATGGAACGAGAGATATGGAACTAGAGATATGGAACTAGAGATATGTACAAGAGATATGGAACTAGAGATATATCTCTAGTTACATATCTCTAGTTACATATCTCTACGTTCCATATCTCTAGTTACATATCTCTAGTTACATATCTCTAGTTCCATATCTCTCGTTCCATATCTCTAGTTACATATCTCTAGTTCCATATCTCTAGTTACATATCTCTAGTTCCATATCTCTAGTTACATATCTCTAGTTACATATCTCTCGTTCCATATCTCTAGTTACATATCTCTAGTTACATATCTCGTTACATATCTCTAGTTACATATCTCTAGTTACATATCTCTAGTTCCATATCTCGTTACATATCTCTAGTTACATATCTCTAGTTACATATCTCTAGTTACATATCTCTAGTTACATATCTCTAGTTACATATCTCGTTACATATCTCTAGTTACATATCTCTAGTCACATATCTCTAGTTACATATCTCTAGTTACATATATCTAGTTACATATCTCGTTACATATCTCTAGTTACATATCTCTACTTACATATCTCTCGTTACATATCTCTAGTTACATATCTCTAGTTCCATATCTCTAGTCACATATCTCTAGTTACATATCTCTAGTTCCATATCTCTAGTCACATATCTCTAGTTCCATATCTCTAGTTCCATATCTCTAGTTACATATCTCGTTACATATCTCTAGTTCCATATCTCTAGTCACATATCTCTAGTTCCATATCTCTAGTTCCATATCTCTCGTTCCATATCTCTCGTTCCATATCTCATTCCATATCTCTCGTTCCATATCTCTAGTTACATATCTCTCGTTACATATCTCTCGTTCCATATCTCTAGTTACATATCTCTAGTTCCATATCTCTCGTTCCATATCTCTAGTTACATATCTCTAGTTCCATATCTCTCGTTACATATCTCTCGTTACATATCTCTAGTTACATATCTCTAGTTACATATCTCTAGTTCCATATCTCTAGTTACATATCTCTAGTTACATATCTCTAGTTCCATATCTCTAGTTCCATATCTCTAGTTCCATATCTCTAGTTCCATATCTCTCGTTCCATATCTCTAGTTCCATATCTCTAGTTACATATCTCTAGTTCCATATCTCTAGTTCCATATCTCTAGTTCCATATCTCTTGTTCCATATCTCTAGTTACATATCTCTAGTTACATATCTCGTTACATATCTCGTTACATATCTCTAGTTACATATCTCGTTACATATCTCTAGTTCCATATCTCTAGTTCCATATCTCTAGTTCCATATCTCTAGTTCCATATCTCTAGTTCCATATCTCTAGTTCCATATCTCTAGTTACATATCTCTATAAGTACAGTAAAAAGTATTCTTCTATAAACATACATTCTAAAACCACTCTGAACAACTAGTACTATAGTACCTAATAAGTACAGTAAAAAGTATTCTTCTATAAACATACATTCTAAAACCACTCTGAACAACTAGTACTATAGTACCTAATAAGTACAGTAAAAAGTATTCTTCTATAAACATACATTCTAAAACCACTCTGAACAACTAGTAATATAGTACCTAATAAGTACAGTAAAAAGTATTCTTCTATAAACATACATTCTAAAACCACTCTGAACAACTAGTACTATAGTACCTAATAAGTACAGTAAAAAGTATTCTTCTATAAACATACATTCTAAAACCACTCTGAACAACTAGTAATATAGTACCTAATAAGTACAGTAAAAAGTATTCTTCTATAAACATACATTCTAAAACCACTCTGAACAACTAGTACTATAGTACCTAATAAGTACAGTAAAAAGTATTCTTCTATAAACATACATTCTAAAACCACTCTGAACAACTAGTACTATAGTACCTAATAAGTACAGTAAAAAGTATTCTTCTATAAACATACATTCTAAAACCACTCTGAACAACTAGTACTATAGTACCTAATAAGTACAGTAAAAAGTATTCTTCTATAAACATACATTCTAAAACCACTCTGAACAACTAGTACTATAGTACCTAATAAGTACAGTAAAAAGTATTCTTCTATAAACATACATTCTAAAACCACTCTGAACAACTAGTAATATAGTACCTAATAAGTACAGTAAAAAGTATTCTTCTATAAACATACATTCTAAAACCACTCTGAACAACTAGTACTATAGTACCTAATAAGTACAGTAAAAAGTATTCTTCTATAAACATACATTCTAAAACCACTCTGAACAACTAGTAATATAGTACCTAATAAGTACAGTAAAAAGTATTCTTCTATAAACATACATTCTAAAACCACTCTGAACAACTAGTACTATAGTACCTAATAAGTACAGTAAAAAGTATTCTTCTATAAACATACATTCTAAAACCACTCTGAACAACTAGTAATATAGTACCTAATAAGTACAGTAAAAAGTATTCTTCTATAAACATACATTCTAAAACCACTCTGAACAACTAGTACTATAGTACCTAATAAGTACAGTAAAAAGTATTCTTCTATAAACATACATTCTAAAACCACTCTGAACAACTAGTACTATAGTACCTAATAAGTACAGTAAAAAGTATTCTTCTATAAACATACATTCTAAAACCACTCTGAACAACTAGTACTATAGTACCTAATAAGTACAGTAAAAAGTATTCTTCTATAAACATACATTCTAAAACCACTCTGAACAACTAGTACTATAGTACCTAATAAGTACAGTAAAAAGTATTCTTCTATAAACATACATTCTAAAACCACTCTGAACAACTAGGAGCTCAGTCTTAGAGATAGGGTGAGGAGCTCAGTCTTAGAGATAGAGTGAGGAGCTCAGTCTTAGAGATAGAGTGAGGAGCTCAGTCTTAGAGATAGGGTGAGGAGCTCAGTCTTAGAGATAGGGTGAGGAGCTCAGTCTTAGAGATAGAGTGAGGAGCTCAGTCTTAGAGATAGGGTGAGGAGCTCAGTCTTAGAGATAGGGTGAGGAGCTCAGTCTTAGTGATAGGGTGAGGAGCTCAGTCTTAGAGATAGGGTGAGGAGCTCAGTCTTAGAGATAGGGTGAGGAGCTCAGTCTTAGAGATAGGGTGAGGAGCTCAGTCTTAGAGATAGGGTGAGGAGCTCAGTCTTAGAGATAGTGTGAGGAGCTCAGTCTTAGAGATAGGGTGAGGAGCTCAGTCTTAGAGATAGGGTGAGGAGCTCAGTCTTAGAGATAGGGTGAGGAGCTCAGTCTTAGAGATAGGGTGAGGAGCTCAGTCTTAGAGATAGAGTGAGGAGCTCAGTCTTAGAGATAGGGTGAGGAGCTCAGTCTTAGAGATAGGGTGAGAAAAAGAACAACTTTATTAATCCACACTTTTATGGTCACAAACACAGCATGTTTTTGAAGTGGTGGCCGCCAAACACACACACACACACATGCAGGGAGGGTGGCCCGTGGAAATTAAGTCTCTGCATTTCACCCATCCTGAGTTATGCTGCCCCTCCAGGGGCAGCCAGGAGCAGTGGGCAGCCGTTCTTGACAGCGCCCGGGGACCATCAGCTCCAGATCTTTCGTCCACGTCTTGGTCAGGGACTGGACAGGAGAAGCGATTCTTCGCATGTTTTTAATTGGGGTTCTGACTCCGTAAGGAGACCCCGCAGAGCACGGGGAGAACATGCAAACTCCACACAGAAAGGCCGGGAGATAACCCACCTGGGCACCCCGAGTCAACAGCGCCCCAGGTGGGAATCGATCCCAGGACCTTCTTGCTGTGAGGCAGCAGTGCAAGCACTGCACCACCGTGCCCGTAGGGTGAGGAGCTCAGCCTTAGAGATAGTGTGAGGAACTCAGTCTTAGAGATAGGGTGAGGAGCTCAGTCTTAGAGATAGGGTGAGGAGCTCAGTCTTAGAGATAGGGTGAGGAGCTCAGTCTTAGAGATAGGGTGAGGAGCTCAGTCTTAGAGATAGGGTGAGGAGCTCAGTCTTAGAGATAGGGTGAGGAGCTCAGTCTTAGAGATAGGGTGAGGAGCTCAGACATCCGGAGGGAGCTCGGAGTAGAGCCGCTGCTCCTCCGCATCGAAAGGAGTCAGCTGAGGTGGTTCGGGCATCTGATTAGGATGCCCCCCGGGCGCCTCCCTTTGGAGGTTTTCCGGGCACGTCCAACTGGGAGGAGACCCCGGGGCAGACCCAGAACCCGCTCGTCTCGTCTGGCCTGGGAACGCCTCGGGATCCCCCAGGAGGAACTGGAGAGTGTGGCTGGGGAGAAGGAAGCCTGGGGGGCCCCGCTTAGCCGGCTGCCACCGCGACCCGACCCCGGATAAGAGGAAGATAATGGATTATTCCGGATTATTATTATATTATTATTAGGGTGCCTTTGCAATGCAAAGCACACTATTACTCTCCTGCATACTTATTATTATTATTTTTTATTATTTATTCTTCTCACAGCGTTGCCAGCACACACGCAAAAAATACATCAAAACGTGCGCCTTGACCGGGAATCGAGTGCTACTACTTTGTTTGTACATACCATTATTACTTTCCGAAATATTCAACATTTAACAGCATTTTTGCCCCATTGAAATGAATGGGGGTGAGTGTAAAACATGCACCATACCGGAACGCATTTTGTGTACCAACTACAAAATGCTTGGTCAAGGCACGCAGGACGTGTTGGGAGTTAAAACTACACACAAAGTTTTTCCAAGATAACTTTTTGGTTGTTAGGTCACAATTTTAATTCCACATGCTTCTTCTTCTACTTGATTTTTATGACAATAAAAATCATCCCTGTCCAAACAATGGTGTAAAGTGTTGCGGTGGTGGTGTGATACCGCCCCCTAGCGACCACACGGTGTGCAGGCCACAGCCCTACAGGTGCGGGAGGCCAGACAGGTGTGAGCCCTACCTGGGTGGGCTTCTCCTGCAGGAACTGCACCTCCCCGTCCTGGAGGAAGGTGAGGAACCGGGGGATGATGTGCTCCAGGAAGGTGGAGTACTGGGGCGAGGAGGTCACGTTCTGCAGGGGGAGGGGCAGCAGCAGCCATGACATCACTAAACCACACCCCCAAAACACTATTGTATCGATGAAAAGGGTCATGGCTATCTTTTCAAATCATTCTGACCACCTGGTCCCCAGTCAACACATGCGTGTAGGGAGGATGCTTTAATTCTTTCTCTGCTAGAGAAGTGATGGTGGCAGTGAGAAGGTTTAAACTGTACAGATGTTTTGACTGAGCCAACATGCAGCCATGCAGGGACTGACGGGAACACATCAAACACATTAAACACATGAAGCTCACCTCAAAGTTCTCGCTGACCTCCTGCATCATCTTCAGCTTCGTCTCATCCGCTGATTGGGGGGCATGACCGTTAGTCAACATCGGTGAGAGGCACAAACATGGCTACAGCTTCACGAAGCAGGGGGGCTCTCAGATCTTATCAGTTTTACTTTCAGCGCCCAGAGTGTTTTAAAGAGTACCTCACCAGCAAGCGCACACACACACACACACACACACACACACATTCCCTCACGGACGCACATGTACTCTTTGTCTGGGCTAAAGAGTATCGCTCTCATCACATTGCCCCCCGACACCAGACACCGCCACGGCACACCGAACGGTCTGACACTCACCCCCCCCCCCCAAACCCTCCCCCCCACCCCCCCCCCCCCCCCCCCCTCACCAGCAAGCGCACACACACACACACACACACACACACACATTCCCTCACGGACGCACATGTACTCTTTGTCTGGGCTAAAGAGTATCGCTCTCATCACATTGCCCCCCGACACCAGACGCCGCCACGGCACACCGAACGGTCTGACTACTCACGTGTGTTGGCCTCCGTGAGCGCAGCCACGAACTGCAGGTACTTCTTCATGAGGGTGGTCTGGTCCACCACGGTGGGGCTGGGGGCGGCGGCCACGAAGGCCATGCCGCCGGCCGGGAGAGACAGGGCTGCGGCGGGGGGGCGGCGTGCAGACGCGAGGTCCGCACCGGAGGCTCAGGAGAAGTTTATACACACTGCATCCAGCAACACAGAGGAGGACATGAGCAGGGTTGGCGGTTAAACGACATGTAAGACACCCTTAGTGTGGATACTTGT
The DNA here is from genome assembly GCA_002895965.2 of Coryphaenoides rupestris. Lineage (NCBI taxonomy): Eukaryota > Metazoa > Chordata > Actinopteri > Gadiformes > Macrouridae > Coryphaenoides > Coryphaenoides rupestris. Next base: position 51,988 of record PIJE02000433.1, read on the forward strand.
GGACAGACGTGTAGGGCCATGGTTGTAAACAAGCCGCAGATAAACAGAACAACAACACGCAGGTAAACAGAACAACACGACGCTGATCCACGGGCTGTAGTCGTAAACAAGCCGCAGGTAAACAGAACAACACGACGCTGATCCACGGGCTGTAGTCGTAAACAAGCCGCAGGTAAACAGAACAACAACATGCAGATAAACAGAACAACAACATGCAGGTAAACAGAACAACAACATGCAGATAAACAGAACAACAACATGCAGGTAAACAGAACAACATGCAGGTAAACAGAACAACATGCAGGTAAACAGAACAACAACATGCAGGTAAACAGAACAACAACATGCAGGTAAACAGAACAACATGCAGGTAAACAGAACAACAACATGCAGGTAAACAGAACAACAACATGCAGGTAAACAGAACAACATGCAGGTAAACAGAACAACAACATGCAGGTAAACAGAACAACAACACGCAGGTAAACAGAACAACAGAACAACAACATGCAGGTAAACAGAACAACAACATGCAGGTAAACAGAACAACAACATGCAGGTAAACAGAACAACAACATGCAGGTAAACAGAACAACAACATGCAGGTAAACAGAACAACAACATGCAGGTAAACAGAACAACATGCAGGTAAACAGAACAACAACATGCAGGTAAACAGAACAACAAGATGCAGGTAAACAAGTAAACAGGTAAACAACACGCAGGTCAACAAGATGCAGGTCAACAGCTCAACAGGTAAACAACACGCAGGTGAACAGGTGAACAAGATGCAGGTCAACAGGTCAACAAGATGCAGGTCAACAGGTCAACAAGATGCAGGTCAACAGGTCAACAAGATGCAGGTCAACAGCTCAACAGGTAAACAACACGCAGGGGGGGTCGAACAGGTTCAACAGGTGGAACAGCCACGCTGCTCCACGGGCCCGGCCGCACTGTGAGTGGCGTCATGAGAAGCGGACGAGCGCTCTCTGTGTTCCTTTATGAATTAACTGTTCAGGTTTCCTCCTTCCTACTACTGGCCGGTCCCACTCATTCACACACACACACACATATATACTATATATATACACATATAACCATAACCATAACGCGTCCACAAACAACAACAACAACAACAAGAAGAACAATAATAAACAATAATAAAGAGAATAAAAGATAGCAGACGAGCTAGCGGAGCTACGGCTCATTTAAATCTCCTCGTTATAAAGTTACCTTTTATATCTACACACACATCTGTATATTACTGCCCCGGGCCGGCCAATACTCCAGTATTAAGTATAATAAAGTATAATAAAGTATTTCGTTGTAAACAACAGTTTCGTGCGGCGCGAACTCACCGCCCAGCGCGCACCGGAAGCCGTCCCTTCTGAGCTTCCGGCCCGCGGGAGCGACACCGACGTTCTTCCCGCCAAACGCACTCCACTCGCTCACGTTCAATGAAATCATGACATATTTATACATAAATATACATAAATACATATTTATGAAGTTTAACTCTCGCCGGATAGCGATCGATGAGCAGTTAAATGGTGTGTTCGCGCCGTTTCCTCTGCACTATAGCGCCCCGCGGAGAGTTGATCCACAGCAGCAGGGGGGGCGGTGATAAGACCATCACTTTTCGATGGTCTCGGTCGAGGACGTGATGTGATTGGCCAGGAGGGCTTCTTTCATGTGGGGGCTTCATACGTCACCGCTGGAGGTGTGCTGGGGACAGGGGGGGGGAGGGGACGGGACAGGACCTGGGGGGGAGGGGACGGACAGGACTGGGGGGGGAGGGGACCAGACTGGGGGGTGGAGGGGGACCAGACTGGGGGGTGGAGGGGGACCAGACTGGGGGGTGGAGGGACCAGACTGGGGGGGTGGAGGGGACCAGACTGGGGGGGGGGGGGGGACAGGACCAGGGGGGGGAGGGGACAGGACCGGGGGGGGAGGGGACAGACCAAGGGGGGGGGGGGGGAGGGGGCGGAGGGGGACCAGGGGGGGGAGGGACAGGACCAAGGGGCTGGAGAGGACAGGACCAAGGGGCTGGAGGGGACAGGACCAAGGGGCTGGAGGGGACAGGACCAAGGGGCTGGAGGGGACAGGACCAAGGGTCGTGGAGGGGACAGGACCAAGGGTGGGGGGGGCAGGACCAAGGGGGGTGGAGGGGACAGGACAAGGGGTGGAGGGGACAGGACCAAGGGGGGGAGGGGACAGGACCAAGGGGGCTGGAGGGGACAGGACCAAGGGGGGTGGAGGGGACAGGACCAGGGTGGAGAGGACAGGACCAGGTGTGGAGGGAGGACAGGGGTGGAGGGGACAGGGGTGGTGTGGAGAGGACAGGGGTGGAGGGGACAGGGGTGGAGAGGACAGGGATGAAGACAGAAAAGTGGTTCAACAGCCACCTATAATGAACCATCATGGAATATGTATTTGTCTTTCCAGTATGCATGCAGGAGTGTATCCTTCAAGGCTTGTCCTTATTTAATTCTATTCTAATCATGTTCACGAGGGTCCATTTAGTCATCACAAAACCAAAGTGAAGCTCCTCTAAGCCCTCGGCGTGCTGATGGCTTCTGAGTAACGGCAACGTCCTGCAGCACAGAGGACAGAATGAGAGAGCTGAGCTACATTCATCTCAGCACGCATCACCTCCGCTCATATCCTCTCTCTCTCCTCTCTCCTCCCCCTCTCCCTCCCCCCCCCCTCCCTCCTCCCCCCCCCACCCCCCCCCCCCCCCCACCCTCCCCCCCTCCCCACCCCCCCCTTACTATATTACTAGTTGTTCAGAGTGGTTTTAGAATGTATGTTTATAGAAGAATACTTTTTACTGTACTTATTAGGTACTATAGTACTAGTTGTTCAGAGTGGTTTTAGAATGTATGTTTATAGAAGAATACTTTTTACTGTACTTATTAGGTACTATAGTACTAGCTCTCCTCACCCTATCTCTAAGACTGAGCTCCTCACCCTATCTCTAACCCTATCTCTAAGACTGAGCTCCTCACCCTATCTCTAAGACTGAGCTCCTCACTCTATCTCTAAGGCTGAGCTCCTCACTCTATCTCTAAGGCTGAACCCAGCCACCCTGCGGAGGAAACTCATTTCGGCCGCTGGTATCCGCAATCTCATTATTTCGGTCACTACCCAAAGCTCATGACCATAGGTGATAATAATCATAATAATCATGCTAATCATAATAATCATCATAATCATCATAATAATCATAAAAGTCACAATAATAATAATAATAATCATGATAATCATGATAATCATCATCATCATCATCATCATAATAATCGCAATCATAATACTAATCATGATAATAATCATAATAATAATCATGAACAGCAGCATTATGTTGTAAACAGAGACAACTCATTCTCCTGTTGTGTTGCTGCGGGACAGTGAGCGGTATGGAGTGGGGGGCAGATGGTGTGGGGACTTAAGTCCAATTATTAGAGGTCAGAGGTCAGCCAAGCATATTGTTCTGGACAGCTACACACACACACACACAATCAAATTACCATCAAATAACTGTTCTGTCAAGTCATAAATTATTCTGTTATCATCCATCTTATAACACGTTAAAGATGAAAAATACAATCAAATACAATAAACATGTTCATCTTTTCAGAACAACTCTCTCTCTCGCTCTCTCTCTCTCTCTCTCTCTCTCTCTCTCTCTCTCTCCCCCCCTCCCTCCCTCCCTCCCTCTTAAGTGGGAGTCTAGCAGATAAGACCGATCCAGACCCTGAACACACATTCCAGAGAACTGATGTTAACCTTACACACATACGCACACGCACACACACACGCGCACGCACACACACACACGCACGCGCACGCACACACACACACACACACGCACACACACACGCGCACGCACGCACGCACGCACGCACACACACGCACGCACGCACGCACACACACACACACACACACACACATACACAGGTCATAAGCTCATATATACAGGACCGTCCTGTGATGACATCATTGCACGTACCAGGAGGCACCAGCCTGAGAACCATCTAGAACATGTTAGAATTCTACTATAATACAGCAGAACCATCTAGAACCTGTTAGAATTCTACGATAATACAACAGAACCATCTAGAACCTGTTAGAATTCTACGATAATACAACAGAACCATCTAGAACCTGTTAGAATTCTACTATAATACAGCAGAACCATCTAGAACCTTTAATAGAACAGATATACAATATTTTGAAAGCTTTTTAAGCCAAGTCCACACCCTGGCAATCAAATCAAAATGCCCTAAATGTAAATGAACACACACACCTCCTCTGTGCAGTGAGGATGTGTCACATCCATATAGTCCACACCCCTGATTGATTTTAAATCAGGGGACTCTAATCTCTACAAGAAGGCCAAGTCTGACCTCAGGAAGGCCAAGTACGACCTCAGGAAGGCCAGCCCGACCTCAGGAAGGCCAAGTACGACCTCAGGAAGGCCAGTACGACCCCAGGAAGGCCAAGTACGACCTCGGGAAGGCCAAGTACGACCTCAGGAAGGCCATCAAAACTGCTAAAACGGATTACAAAAACACACTGGAATCACAGTACGGGGCTCACACACCAGACACATGTGGCGAAGACTGCAGATCCTCACCGACTACAAGGGGAGTCCAGGAGGAGTCACTGACTACAAGGGGAGTCCAGGAGGAGTCACCAACACCGACTACCAGGGGAGCCCAGGAGGAGTCACCAACACCGACTACAAGGGGAGTCCAGGAGGAGTCACCAACACCGACTACAAGGGGAGTCCAGGAGGAGTCACCAACACCGACTACAAGGGGAGTCCAGGAGGAGTCACCAACACCAACCCCTCCCTACCAGATGAGTTGAACTTGTTTTATGCTCGCTGAGCCAGCTCTGAGCCAACCACCAAAATGGCCAACCATCCTGAGGACTACGTACTGCAACTGACTGAGTCTGGGGACCGTAGAACCTTCAGGAGGGTGAAAGCTGGGAAATCAGCCGGCCCAGACGGAGTCCTCCCCCCTCCCCCCCCCAAGACCTTTGCAGACCAGCTGGCTCCTGTGTTCTCTGACATGTTCAACGCATCATTGCAGCAGTCTGTCATCCCAGTGTTCTTCAAAGAGACCATTGTGCCCTTACCTAAGAAGACCAAGGTAACAGGCATCAATGACTATCGTCCAGTGGCTTTAACACCCATAGCCATGAAGTGCCTGGAGAGGTTGGACATGACACACATAAACAGCATTATTCCAGACTCCTCAGACCCACTCCAGTTCACATACAGACCAAACATGTCTGTGGACGACGCCATCTCCCTGACACTACACACTGCCCTGGAACACCTAGACAGAAGGGACTCCGACGTCAGACTGTTGTTTATTGACTTCAGCTCTGTGTTCAACGGCATTGTTCTCTTACAGGCTGATCCTGAAACTGAGGGACCTAGGCCTGTGCACACCCATCAGAAACTGGATTATGGACTTCCTGACAGGCAGGCCTCAAGTGGTGAGGATTGGTAGCAACACCTCATCCTCTCTGGTCCTCAAAACCGGAGCACCAACGGCTGCTGCCTCAGTCCACGGCTGTACTCTCTGTTCACACATGACTGTTCAGTCGTACACGGCAGCAACCGGATCATCAAGTTCACAGACTATACCACATGTATCGGCCTGATAAGCAACAACGACAAAATGGGGTACAGTACAGTACAGTACAGAAAGTACAGAGACGAAGTAGCCCAGCTAATGCGATGGTGCAAGGACAACATCATTGTACTGAATGTCAGCAAGGAACTCATCAGGAACCACCGAGGGCCCCACTCCCCATCAGCTTAGACGGGACACCGGTGGAAATAGTCAGTTGCTTCCGTTTCCTAGGACGACAGATCTCCGACCACCTAGTGTGGACCCACAACACGGGGGTCATGCTAAAGAAGGCACACCAGCACCTCTACCCCCTACGGTGCCTCAGGAATAAGCACACGATGGCTTATGAACTTCTACCGTGGCACCATAGAGAGGTTCTGTCAGGTGGTGTCACTGTGTGGTATGGAAATACCACTGCTCAGGTCAGGAAAGCCATCCAGAGGGCCGTCAGGAAAAGATCATTGGCTGTGCACTTCCATCCATCGAGGAGATCTTTGGGTCCAGGTGTCGGCGTAAGGCCAGCTCCATTATACAGGACCACAGTCACCCTGGACACCAACTGTTCTCCCCCTGCAGTCCGGTCTCCGGTTCCGCAGCATTAGAACCAGGACCAGCAGGTTCAAGAACAGTTTCTACCCACAGGCAGTGCACCTACTGAACTGCTCATCGCTCAATTAGTGGACTTTTTGGACGATTGGACTATTGGACGACTGGATTATTATTGGACTTTCAATTACATTGGACCTACAGGATTGGATTATTGGACTATTATTGGATTTTCTTGTACTATTGGACTATAGGTTTATTAGTCTATTATTGGACTTACAATGACACTAGGAACTCTGCTACATGGCAGGCAGGCACACTGTACTGCACTTCACTGGTCACTTATCATTTTATTATTATCATCACATGTTGCTGCTACTATCAACTATTTATTTAGTAATTACTATTTTTATGCTAGTATAAGAATATTACTGTACTGCACGCGGACACTTTTACTACATTCACATGCACCACCCGCCATAGTATTGCTACACTTACTTGTCACTTTTTACTGTACTTATTAGGTACTATAGTACTAGTTGTTCAGAGTGGTTTTAGAATGTATGTTTATAGAAGAATACTTTTTACTGTACTTATTAGGTACTATAGTACTAGTTGTTCAGAGTGGTTTTAGAATGTATGTTTATAGAAGAATACTTTTTACTGTACTTATTAGGTACTATAGTACTAGTTGTTCAGAGTGGTTTTAGAATGTATGTTTATAGAAGAATACTTTTTACTGTACTTATTAGGTACTATAGTACTAGTTTCAGAGTGGTTTTAGAATGTATGTTTATAGAAGAATAACTTTTTACTTACTTATTAGGTACTATAGTACTAGTTGTTCAGAGTGGTTTTAGAATGTATGTTTATAGAAGAATACTTTTTACTGTACTTATTAGGTACTATAGTACTAGTTGTTCAGAGTGGTTTTAGAATGTATGTTTATAGAAGAATACTTTTTACTGTACTTATTAGGTACTATAGTACTAGTTGTTCAGAGTGTTTTAGAATGTATGTTTATAGAAGAATACTTTTTACTGTACTTATTAGGTACTATAGTACTAGTTGTTCAGAGTGGTTTTAGAATGTATGTTTATAGAAGAATACTTTTTACTGTAACTTATTAGGTACTATAGTACTAGTTGTTCAGAGTTGGTTTTAGAATGTATGTTTATAGAAGAATACTTTTTACTGTACTTATTAGGTACTATTACTAGTTGTTCAGAGTGGTTTTAGAATGTATGTTATAGAAGAATACTTTTTACTGTACTTATTAGGTACTATAGTACTAGTTGTTCGAGTGGTTTAGAATGTATGTTTATAGAAGAATACTTTTTACTGTACTTATTAGGTACTATAGTACTAGTTGTTCAGAGTGGTTTAGAATGTATGTTCAGAGTGTTTTAGATGTATGTTTATAGAAGAATACTTTTTACTGTACTTATTAGGTACTATAGTACTAGTTGTTCAGAGTGGTTTTAGAATGTATGTTTATAGAAGAATACTTTTTACTGTACTTATTAGGTACTATAGTACTAGTTGTTCAGAGTGGTTTTTAGAATGTATGTTTATAGAAGAATACTTTTTTACTGTACTTATTAGGTACTATAGTACTAGTTGTTCAGAGTGGTTTTAGAATGTATGTTTATAGAAGAATACTTTTTACTGTACTTATTAGGTACTATAGTTACTAGTTGGTTCAGAGTGGTTTTAGAATGTATGTTTATAGAAGAATACTTTTTACTGTACTTATTAGGTACTATATTACTAGTTGTTCAGAGTGGTTTTAGAATGTATGTTTATAGAAGAATACTTTTTACTTACTTATTAGGTACTATAGTACTAGTTGTTCAGAGTGGTTTTAGAATGATGTTTATAGAAGAAACTTTTTACTGTACTATTAGGTACTATAGTACTAGTTGTTAAGATGTTTTAGAATGTATGTTTATAGCAAGACTACTTTTACTGTACTTTTAGGTACTATAGTATAGTTGTTCTGTAGACTAACACACACACACACACACACACACACACACACACGTGTGAGAAGGGGTGTGGCCGTCATTACTGCTTAGTCATTGTTGTCATGTAATTTGATGAGCTGATTGGGTAGGGGCACCTGTCATTTCGAGGCTCATAAATCAAAAAGTATAAGTCCCTTTGTTTCCATAGTTACATATATGTGACCGTCACGAGTGTAGCTACATTTTGATGTATAGATTACGTATGTGGAGTTAATATTGTGGGCGGGATGGCAGTTTTAAAATGGCGTGATCAGTGGTGAAATCCGTCTGTAGCAGGAGGGTGACAGCTTGAAACTGCGTGAAAATACGGGCTTTGGAGTCTGCAATGATGTTACTTCTAGGCTCTTACTTGTGGCTACATTTTGATGTATAGATTACGTATGTGGAGTTAATATTGTGGGCGGGATGGCAGTTTTAAAAATAGATTGTGGTGTTTTTTTCGTCTGCTCCACGCTCTAACGTGACGTCACCCGCTCTAACCCGGCGCAATACACACCCATGTTAAACTGTCTGAGGAGCTGAAAAATCAATTAAGTCTGAACTGTAATTGTGTCAAAAGTATGAATGTTATGAAAATTGTGAAATCATGTGTGAATTCATCCAAGTTTCCTGAACGTTTTAATGTTTGAATGGAGTTTCTACCTGAATGTATGACTGAATGGGAAGAGGTTGAATATGAGTGGTTTTGGACACATTTTGAACACTCACCCCCATTCATTTCAATGGGGCAAAAATGCTGTTAAATGTTGAATATTTCGGAAAGTAATAATGGTATGTACAAACAAAATGGTAGCACTCGATTCCCGGTCAAGGCGCACGTTTTGATGTATTTTTTGCGTGTGTGCTGGCAACGCTGTGAGACTAGTTCCGCGCCGAAAAAACGGCGGAAGAATAAAAAAGAAGATAAGTATGCAGGAGAGTAATAGTGTGCTTTGCATTGCAAAGGCACCCTAACTAGAAAAATTCCAGGGAAATTTTGAGGGTGCCTGCTAAGCAAGCAATAACACACACACACACACACACACACACACACACAGATGTGTAGGAGAGGAGTAGAGAGATACACGTATGTACTTTGAAGTAATGTTTCATGAGCAATACCTAAAAATAAAATTGTACTTTTGTATTAGCAAGGTCATTACTAGGTCTTGATCTTAAATCAACAATTAGGTCTACATACACAAAGCACACACACAGCATAAACACAACATAAAATACATAGGCCTGTACTCAAAAACACACACACACACACACACACAGTATACAGACAAAAAAATAAATTGTGTGTTATATGAAATGACGGCCACACCCCTTCTCACACGTGTGTGGGGGCGTGGCTATGGCGTCACCTCCATAGCCACGCCCCTTCTGTGCGCGCGACGAGGGGGCGTGGCTATGGCGTCACCGCCATTGGCACGACGAGGGGGCGTGGCTATGGCGGGGGCCTATACTCAAAAACACACACACACACACAGCATAAACGCCCCCTAAACACACGTGTGTGTCTCTCTGTGTTTGGCGAGGGGGCGTGGCCCCTTCTGTATGAGCGACGAGGGGGCGTGGCTATGGCGTCACCGCCATTGGCGCGACGAGGGGGCGTGGCTATGGCGTCACCGCCATTGACACCATTTTGATTGGCGCCATTTTGGCGTCTATAAATATTACACCACCACACGCCATTACGCCAAACACAGACGCCATTTTGACACCATTTTGATTGGCACCATTTTGGCACAACATAAAACAACACATAAAATACATAGGCCTATACTCAAAAACACACACACACACACACAGCATAAACGACCCCTAAACACACGTGTGTGTCTCTCTGTGTGCGCGACGAGGGGGCGTGGCTATGGCCTCACCGCCATAGCCACGGGTCCACACATAACCCTTTGTTTCCATAGTTACATATATGTGACCGTCACGAGTGTGGCTACATTTTGATGTATAGATTACGTATGTGGAGTTAATATTGTGGGCGGGATGGCAGTTTTAAAAATAGATTCATTTATTTTTTTCGTCTGCTCTCCGCTCTAACGTGACGTCACCCGCTCTGAGCCGGCGCAATACACACCCATGTTAAACTGTCTGAGGAGCTGAAAAATCAATTACGTTTGAACTGTAATTGTGTCAAAAGTATGAATGTTATGAAAATTGTGAAATCATGTGTGAATTCATCCAAGTTTCCTGAACGTTTTAATGTTTGAATGGAGTTTCTACCTGAATGTATGAATGAATGGGAAGAGGTTGAATATGAGTGGTTTTGGACACATTTTGAACACTCACCCCCATTCATTTCAATGGGGCAAAAATGCTGTTAAATGTTGAATATTTCGGAAAGTAATAATGGTATGTACAAACAAAGTAGTAGCACTCGATTCCCGGTCAAGGCGCACGTTTTGATGTATTTTTTGCGTGTGTGCTGGCAACGCTGTGAGAAGAATAAATAATAAAAAAAAATAATAATAAGTATGCAGGAGAGTAATAGTGTGCTTTGCATTGCAAAGGCACCCTAATAATAATATAATAATAATCCAGAATAATCCATTATCTTCCTCTTATCCGGGGTCGGGTCGCGGTGGCAGCCGGCTAAGCGGGGCCCCCCAGGCTTCCTTCTCCCCAGCCACACTCTCCAGTTCCTCCTGGGGGATCCCGAGGCGTTCCCAGGCCAGACGAGACGAGCGGGTTCTGGGTCTGCCCCGGGGTCTCCTCCCAGTTGGACGTGCCCGGAAAACCTCCAAAGGGAGGCGCCCGGGGGGCATCCTAATCAGATGCCCGAACCACCTCAGCTGACTCCTTTCGATGCGGAGGAGCAGCGGCTCTACTCCGAGCTCCCTCCGGATGTCTGAGCTCCTCACCCTATCTCTAAGGCTGAGCTCCTCACCCTATCTCTAAGACTGAGCTCCTCACACTATCTCTAAGACTGAGCTCCTCACCCTATCTCTAAGACTGAGCTCCTCACACTATCTCTAAGACTGAGCTCCTCACCCTATCTCTAAGACTGAGCTCCTCACCCTATCTCTAAGACTGAGTTCCTCACACTATCTCTAAGGCTGAGCTCCTCACCCTACGGGCACGGTGGTGCAGTGCTTGCACTGCTGCCTCACAGCAAGAAGGTCCTGGGATCGATTCCCACCTGGGGCGCTGTTGACTCGGGGTGCCCAGGTGGGTTATCTCCCGGCCTTTCTGTGTGGAGTTTGCATGTTCTCCCCGTGCTCTGCGGGGTCTCCTTACGGAGTCAGAACCCCAATTAAAAACATGCGAAGAATCGCTTCTCCTGTCCAGTCCCTGACCAAGACGTGGACGAAAGATCTGGAGCTGATGGTCCCCGGGCGCTGTCAAGAACGGCTGCCCACTGCTCCTGGCTGCCCCTGGAGGGGCAGCATAACTCAGGATGGGTGAAATGCAGAGACTTAATTTCCACGGGCCACCCTCCCTGCATGTGTGTGTGTGTGTGTTTGGCGGCCACCACTTCAAAAACATGCTGTGTTTGTGACCATAAAAGTGTGGATTAATAAAGTTGTTCTTTTTCTCACCCTATCTCTAAGACTGAGCTCCTCACCCTATCTCTAAGGCTGAGCTCCTCACACTATCTCTAAGGCTGAGCTCCTCACCCTATCTCTAAGACTGAGCTCCTCACCCTATCTCTAAGGCTGAGCTCCTCACCCTATCACTAAGACTGAGCTCCTCACCCTATCTCTAAGACAGAGCTCCTCACACTATCTCTAAGGCTGAGCTCCTCACCCTATCTCTAAGACTGAGCTCCTCACACTATCTCTAAGGCTGAGCTCCTCACCCTATCTCTAAGACTGAGCTCCTCACACTATCTCTAAGGCTGAGCTCCTCACCCTATCACTAAGACTGAGCTCCTCACACTATCTCTAAGACTGAGCTCCTCACCCTATCTCTAAGACTGAGCTCCTCACTCTATCTCTAAGACTGAGCTCCTCACCCTATCTCTAAGACTGAGCTCCTCACCCTATCTCTAAGACTGAGCTCCTCACTCTATCTCTAAGACTGAGCTCCTCACTCTATCTCTAAGACTGAGCTCCTCAACCTATCTCTAAGACTGAGCTCCTCACCCTATCTCTAAGGCTGAGCTCCTCACCCTATCACTAAGACTGAGCTCCTCACCCTATCTCTAAGACTGAGCTCCTCACCCTATCTCTAACCCTATCTCTAAGACTGAGCTCCTCACCCTATCTCTAAGACTGAGCTCCTCACCCTATCTCTAACCCTATCTCTAAGACTGAGCTCCTCACACTATCTCGAAGACTGAGCTCCTCACACTATCTAAGACTGAGCTCCTTGATTTATATGTGTACTGCTCACCTGGATATTTTGTTGTATATTTCATTTTATTCTATTTTTATTTTACACAGAATTTATATTCATAGTTCTATTTCTATTTTGTAGTTCTATTCTATTTTGTATTCTTTTATAATTACTGTCGGCTGTCGGGCGTTTTGCACAAAAGGTTTTTCACTCACTGCTTATACTCACGTGTAAATTGTGAAGTGACAATAAAATACTTGAAACTTGAAACTGTGCCTCTGGTCTGTACCTCTGGTCTATATCTCTGGTCTGTATCTCTGGTCTGTACCTCTGGTCTATATCTCTGGTCTGTACCTCTGTGCCTCTGGTCTGTACCTCTGGTCTGTGGTGCTCTGTTCTCCCTGTACCTGCTACCTCCTCCTGATGTCTCCGGTCACTCTGGTGTCTGCTGGAGACTAAACAGTAAAGCAGTGGAGGTGAATTAAAACAGGCAGACCTGTGAAACCGCCAGCGCAGGTGCAGCGGTAGCGGTCCACCTGGTCCAGGCACAAGCCGTCGTTGAGACACGGCTCCGAGGCACACTCGTTGATGTCCAGCTGGCAGTGGGAGCCCTGGAAGCCCGGAACACAGTAGCACCTGTACCCCACCTCGCCGTCCGCACAGAGGGCCCCGTTAAGGCACTGCGCCGACGCACACGTGTCCACGATCCGCTCGCAACGGTCTCCACGGTAACCCGGGCGACAGAGACACAGCGGGCCGTCCGCGGTGTCCAAGCAGGCGCCGTCGTTGTGACACGTGGCGTCCGGGCAGGGGTCTGACGGTCCACAGTCATCCCAGCAGGGGTCTGACGGTCTGCAGTCGTCCCTCTTCCGCTCCGGGGGGCATCCACAGGTGTGCTGCACGGTCCCCAGCTTCCCCCTGCAGCCGGCGCAGGGGAGCAGGGTGCAGGGGTCCAGCGGCTGGTCGCAGGCAAGGCCGGTGTGGATGGGGCCGTGGCCGGCGGCCAGGGGGCAGATGCACAGCGCGCCGCTCTGCAGCGGAACACAGGTCTGGTTCTGGTAGCAGGACCCGCAGGGAGGCTCCGCACCCACACGGAGCACACCTGCACGGAACACACCTGCAGCACAGAACATGTTGATAGCGTTCATATTTATACACCTGCAGCACAGAACCTCAGCGAGACCACGGCAGGCTTGAAGGACATTGTGTTTGATTTGGGAGGAATAATAATCATAACTAGAAAAATTCCAGGGAAATTTTGAGGGTGCCTGCTAAGCAAGCAATAACACACACACACACACACACACAGGTAGGGTTAGGTGGTGTCTTGCTCAGGGACACTCCACACTTAGCTAGGAGGAGCAGGTAGGGGTTAGGTGGTGTCTTGCTCAGGGACACCTCCACACTTAGCTAGGAGGAGCAGGTAGAGTTAGGTGGATGTCTTGCTCAGGGACACCTCCACACTTAGCTAGGAGGAGCAGGTAGGGGTTAGGTGGTGTCTTGTCTCAGGGACACCTCCACACTTAACTAGGAGGAGCAGGTAGAGTAGGTGGTGTCTTGCTCAGGGACACCTCCACACTTAGCTAGGAGGAGCAGGTAGGGTTAGGTGGTGTCTTGCTCAGGGACACCTCCACACTTAGCTAGGAGGCAGCAGGTAGGGTTAGGTGGTGTCGTTGCTAGGGACACCTCACACTTAGCTAGGAGGAGCAGGTAGGGTTAGGTGGTGTCTTTCTCAGGGACACCTCCACACTTGGCTAGGAGAGCAGGTAGGGTTAGGTGGTGTCTGCTCAGGGGACACGCTCCACACTTAGCTGGAGGAGGCAGGTAGGGTTAGGTGGTGTCTCGCTCAGGGACACCTCCACAATTATGCTAGGAGGAGCAGGTAGGGTTAGGTGGTGTCTCGCTCAGGGACACATGCCACACATTGGCTAGGAAGGAGCAGGTAGTGGTTAGGTGGTGTCTTGCTCAGGGACACCTCCACACTTAGCTAGGGGGAGCAGGTAGGGTTAGGTGGTGTCTTGCTCAGGGACACCTCCACACTTAGCTAGGAGGAGCAGGTAGGGTTAGGTGGTGTCTTGCTCAGGGACACCTCCACACTTAGCTAGGGGGAGCAGGTAGGCGTTAGGTGGTGTCTTGCTCAGGGACACCTCCACACTTAGCTAGGAGGAGCAGGTAGGGTTAGGTGGTGTCTTGCTCAGCGGACACCTCCACACTTAGCTAGGGGGAGCAGGTAGGGTTTAGGTCGGTTGTCTTGCTCAGGGGAAAACCAACCCCCCTTTTTTTCCCCCAACACTTAGCCTAGGAGGAGCAGGTAGGCGTTAGGTGGTGTCGTTGCTCAGGGACAATCCTCCACACTTAGCCTCATGCGAGGAGCAGGTAGGGTTATGATGGTGTCTTCTCCAGGGACACCTCCACACTTATACTAGGAGGCAGCAGGTAGGGTAGGGCTCGCGTGTCTTGCTCAGCGGCACACCTCCAACTTAGCTTAGGGAGGCAGCAGGTAGGGTTAGGTGGATGGTCTGCCTCAGGGACACCTTACCCCACACTTAGCTAGGGGGAGGCAGGTAGGGTTAGGTGGTGTCTCGCTCAGGGACACCTCCACACTTAGCTAGGAGGAGCAGGTAGGGTTAGGTGGTGTCTCGCTCAGGGACACCTCCACACTTAGCTAGGAGGAGCAGGTAGGGTTAGGTGGTGTCTTTCGCTCAGGGACACCTCCACACTTAGCTAGGGGGAGCAGGTAGGGTTAGGTGGTGTCTTGCTCAGGGACACCTCCACACTTAGCTAGGGGGAGCAGGTAGGGTTAGGTGGTGTCTTGCTCAGGGACACCTCCACACTTGTATCGACCGCCTGATCTTTTGCTTCCCAATATTAACAGAGTTATGTCATCAACAAACAAAACATATAAATAGTAATGGAAGTAAGTAGACATACTGACAGACAGGCTGTCTGTCTATCTGCCTGTTATCTTGTCCTGTCTAGTCCCTGCCCCCCCGCTACAGCAGCTCCCCCCAGCAGATCCCAGATCCTCTGGTCTAGACAGGAAACATTGACCCACTAACTTCTGGTCTGTACCTCTGTACCTCTGGTCTGTGCCTCTGGTCTGTACCTCTGTACCTCTGGTCTGTACCTCTGGTCTGTACCTCTGGTCTGTACCTCTGGTCTGTACCTCTGTACCTCTGGTCTGTACCTCTGTACCTTCTGTACCTCTGGTCTGTACCTCTGGTCTGTGCCTCTGTACCTCTGGTCTGTACCTCTGGTCTGTGCCTCTGTACCTCTGGTCTGTGCCTCTGTACCTCTGGTCTAGTGCTAGTGCTGGTGTTAGTGTTAGTGTTACTGCTAGTGCCAGTGCTAGTGCTGTGTTAGTGCTAGTGCTGGTAGCAGTGCTAAGTGTTGGTGCTAGTGCTGGTGTTACTGCTAGTGCTGGTCCTGGTGCTAGTGTTACTGCTGGTGCTGGTGCTAGTACTGGTGTTAGTGCTAGTCCTGGTGCTAGTACTGGTGTTAGTGCTGGTCCTGGTGCTAGTACTGGTGTTAGTGCTAGTCCTGGTGCCAACTGCTGGTGCTAGTGTTGTGTCGACTGACTGTGAAGGTATTCTGTGACATTCTGTGAATGTCAGCATATAACAATGTATATTTAGTACATTGATTTGTGTGTGTGTGTGTGGGCTACACGTGTGTGTGTGGGCTACACGTGTGTGTGTGTGTGTGTGGGGCTACACGTGTGTGTGTGTGTGTGTGTGGGGGGGCTACACGTGTGTGTGTGTGTGTGTGTGTGTACTGGTGTATCCCGGTGGGCAGTGGCAGGTGAAGCCGGCTGCGTGGGCATAGCTGAACTGCTCCGCCTGCAGGGGCCCCGGGGGGAGGTAGCTGGCCGGCTGTGACCGCTCGTAACACTGGCCCCCGTGCTGGCAGGGCCCCGAGGAGCACTCGTCCACGTCCACCTGGCACAGCGGGCCCTCGTAGCCTGAAACAAGCGCACCTCGTCAGCATTGAGTGTTACTCCACTCTGATTGGCTCAAGTGGTCATGCGTGTGTGTGTGTCTTTGTTTGTCTGTTTTGTGTGTTTATTTGTTATATTTCAGTATTAAGTACTTAAGTGTTCATTTAATACAATCTGACACTTTATAGAGTGCCAGTGTGTGTGCGTGCATGTGCGCGTGCGTGTGCGTGTGTGTGTGTGTGTGTGTGTGTGTGTACCCGGGTAGCACAGGCAGCTGAACTTGTTGACCCCGTCCTCGCACGCCGCTCCGTGTTGACACGGGTCGGACGCACACTCCTGGATGTTGTGGTCGCAGTGCAGCCCCGTGAAGCCCGTCCCCTCGCAGGAACACAGGAAGCTGAGACCCCCACAGAGCTGTCAGCACCGCCCCCTGGTGGGGACCCAGCACCAGCAATGTTTGTGTGTGTGTGTGTGTGTGTGTGTGTGTACCTGTTGACCAGGTCTATGCAGGCCCCCTGGTTGAGGCAGGGGGAGCTCTCACACTCGTTGATGTTTATCTGACAGTCGTCTCCATGGAAACCGTGGGCGCAGACGCAGGAGTAGCGTCCCACGTGGTCCCTGCAGGTGGCGCCGTTCAGACACGGCTGCAGCTCACATTCATCCACCTCCACCTCACAGCTCAGTCCTGCAGGGGGCGGAGTCCGGGCCAGGGGGCGGGATCAATGTTATGAGGGGCATGTGGTGTAATGGTAAATGGATTACATTTATATACCATCAGGAGCAGGTAGGGTTAGGTGGTGTCTTGCTCAGGGACACCTCCACACTTAGCTAGGAGGAGCAGGTAGGGTTCTCAGAGGGGTGGTGCGTTCGGCTGAGGGCACTATTAGCACTACACTCCCCACCCTGCAGGACCTGTACTCCAGGAGGTGTGGAACCAGAGCCTGCAGGATCATGAAGGATCCTCACCACCCTGCAGGACCTGTACTCCAGGAGGTGTGGAACCAGAGCCTGCAGGATCATGAAGGATCCTCACCACCCTGCAGGACCTGTACTCCAGGAGGTGTGGAACCAGAGCCTGCAGGATCATGAAGGATCCTCACCACCCTGCAGGACCTGTACTCCAGGAGGTGTGGAACCAGAGCCTGCAGGATCATGAAGGATCCTCACCACCCTGCAGGACCTGTACTCCAGGAGGTGTGGAACCAGAGCCTGCAGGATCATGAAGGATCCTCACCACCCTGCAGGACCTGTACTCCAGGAGGTGTGGAACCAGAGCCTGCAGGATCATGAAGGATCCTCACCACCCTGCAGGACCTGTACTCCAGGAGGTGTGGAACCAGAGCCTGCAGGATCATGAAGGATCCTCACCACCCTGCAGGACCTGTACTCCAGGAGGTGTGGAACCAGAGCCTGCAGGATCATGAAGGATCCTCACCACCCTGCAGGACCTGTACTCCAGGAGGTGTGGAACCAGAGCCTGCTGGGTCATGAAGGATTGATTCTAGATTTTTTCATTCGAGATTTTTTTATCCTGCCTTTGATATATTTGTCATATCTCTCATCGCTGCTGTACTTTTTACTGTATTGTAAATATTCTCGTTGAATTCTGATCCTTGAATTCAAGTTATCTTCAGTATTCTTCTGCACATTCCGCTGAGCATCGTCACTTTTCATGTATGTGACTAATAAAGTTATTGAATCTTGTGTGTCTGTGTGTGTTAGCCTGCCTGTGAAGCCTCTCAGACACACACAGAGGTAAGCGTTGATGAGGTCTGTGCAGCCGACGGCATGGAGACATGGAGCAGAGGAGCACTCGTCCACGTCCAGCGCGCAGTCGCCTCCTGGTGGTGGGAGGAGGAGTCATCTGACGTCAGCTGACACACTCTCTTACACTTGGATCAAAAACTCACTGAGATAAAATGTGAGATAGTTACCCAAAATAACAAATACACACACACACACACACACACACACCCTGCACCAGGAGCAGGCTGTGTGTGTGTGTGTGTGTGTGTGTGGGCTACGCGCGTGTGTGTGTGGGCTACGCGTGTGTGTGTATGTGTGTGTGTGTGGGCTACGCGTGTATGTGTGTGTGTGTGGGCTACACGTGTGTGTGTGTGGGCTACGCGTGTATGTGTGTGTGTGTGGGCTACACGTGTGTGTGTGTGGGGCTACGCGTGTATGTGTGTGTGTGTGGGCTACACGTGTGTGTGTGTGGGCTACGCGTGTATGTGTGTGTGTGTGGGCTACACGTGTGTGTGTGTGGGCTACGCGTGTATGTGTGTGTGTGTGGGCTACACGCGTGTGTGTGTGGGGCTACGCGTGTGTGTGTGTGTGTGGGCTACACGTGTGTGTGTGTGTGTGGGCTACACGTGTGTGTGTGGGCTACATGTGTGTGTGTGTGTGTGTGTGTGGGCTCTCTCCCCTCGTCCCTGCAGACAGACAGACAGCTAACCCTCTCTCCCCTCGTCCCTGCAGACAGACGGACGGAGGGCTGACCCTCTCTCCCCTCGTCCCTGCAGACAGACAGACGGAGGGCTGACCCTCTCTCCCCTCGTCCCTGCAGACAGACAGACAGCTAACCTTCTCTCCCCTCGTCCCTGCAGACAGACAGACAGCTAACACTCTCTCCCCTCGTCCCTGCAGACAGACGGACAGAGGGCTAATCTTCTCAGCTCTGAGGAGAAGGAATGCTGCCTCCCCTTCTCCTCCTCCTCCACCACTCCCGCCCTCTATTGGTGCTGACTATTATTTATTATCATTTATGCATTTATTTATGAATCCATGTGTTAATTTCAGTTTTTCTTAATATTTTCTTTATTATGTTTCTCTATTATATCTTGTTTTGTCAAAATGAGACATCTTTCCCCAACAACTGATTAGCGATTAGCTGTGTGTTTAGCAAGCTAACCTGATTCCCTCCTGCAGTTTCCTTGGGGACAGAGGGAGGAATTTTTCTTCTCAGGTCCTGATTGGACACTGTCAGGTCAGGTGACCCCTACACCACCTGTTGTGAGTAATCTCTGCTAATGAGGAATGAATTCCTTGCAGGCGGTGATGTGGGGATCAGGCCTCATCCCTTATTGTTTGGCAAAAGTGCTCACAGTACTTCTGATTCATTTGAGTTTTAACTTAACATTTTTAAAATGATTATGATAAAAAATTTATATTTGTATGTAGTGATTTTGAATAGTAATGTTTATTGTCATCATGAAAAATATTTAAGGGACTATGTGTAGGATTTGTAGGAATTTATGAGTCTTACATAATACCTTTAAATTAGATTTTACGTTGTGAATATTAAATTACTATTATAAAAAGTATGAAAACATAATATCTAATGTAACTTTATTCATCATGTCATCATATGTGATGGAAACAGCTAAGTACAGCTATAAGAATGTTGATTCATCTGATCTCTGGAGGTGATCTGGGGATGTGTTTCAATTCAATTCAATTTTATTTGTATAGCCCTTAATCACAAGACAGTCTCAAAGGGCTTTACAGGCCAGGTTGTTATGGGCCAAAAGTGATTTATGATATTTATGACATTTGTTTGCCCACCCTGAGGTCCCAGGTCATCACGGTAGGCAAACACACCTCCAGACTCCTCACCCTGAACACAGGAGCCCCCCAGGGTCGCGTCCTCAGCCCCCTACTGTACTCCCTGTACACACATGACTGTGTGGCCAGGTTCAGCGCCAACACCATCGTCAAGTTTGCGGATGACACAGTGGTGGTGGACCTGATCTCCGGTAACAATGAGAAGGCCTACCTACCTAACTAAGGAGCTGATTGTGGACTTTAGGAGGACACAACATCAGAGGACTTACACACCACTGGGGATTAATGGGACTGCTGTGGAGAGGGTGAGCAGCTTCAGGTCCCTGGAAGTCCACATCACAGAGGATCTGACTTGGACTACACACTGACACTCTGGTGAGGAAGTCAAAGCAGCACCTCTACCACCTCAGGCAGCTGAGGATGTTTAGAGTCTCCCGGAGGATCCTTCAGACCTTCTGGTGCGGTGGAGAGCATCCTGACAGGAAGCATCACTGTCTGGTTCAGCAACAGCTCCTCTCAGGACAGGAGGGCTCTGCGGCTGCTGTTCAGGGCTCCCCACCCTGCCACCACCTGTTCAGAGTTCACCTGGACTCTACATAACCCCCCTCCTTAACAAGAGACTCAAGACCCACCTGTTCAGAGTTCACCTGGACTCTACATAACCCCCCTAACAAGAGACTCAAGACCCACCTGTTCAGAGTTCACCTGGACTCTACATAACCCCCACAACAAGAGACTCAAGACCCACCTGTTCAGAGTTCACCTGGACTCTACATAACCCCCCTCCTTAACAAGAGACTCAAGACCCACCTGTTCAGAGTTCACCTGGACTCTACATAACCCCCCTCCTTAACAAGAGACTCAAGACCCACTTGTTCAGAGTTCACCTGGACTCTACATAACCCCCCTCCTTAACAAGAGACTCAAGACCCACTTGGGTTCACCTGGACTCTACATAACCCCCCTCCTTAACAAGAGACTCAAGACCCACTTGTTCAGAGTTCACCTGGACTCTACATAACCCCCCTCCTTAACAAGAGACTCAAGACCCACTTGTTCAGAGTTCACCTGGACTCTACATAACCCCCCTCCTTAACAAGAGACTCAAGACCCACTTGTTCAGAGTTCACCATAACACAAACATGTTTTTAGCTCCTACCGTTCTCACAGCTGTCTCCATAATAAGGGCGGTGGCAGTCACAGCCAGCCCTCACCCACAGGTCCACGCAGCTCCCCCGGCCGCTGCAGGCCTCCTCGGGGCACCAGTCCGTTTTGTTGCAGCCGGGCTCCATGCCCCGCTGGTCCTCCCTGCTCAGGTCCTCGGTCAAGAACAATCTCCCGTCCACACGGAGGTCTTCCATGCAGCCCACAAAGCCCCGGTCGGCCTCGTGGCCCGGGGTCTCCTCCGGCTCTCCTCCCACGTACAGCTGCTGGAAAGATTCGGGCGGTAGGAGGAGGGGCCGGTCGAGGTCTCCCTGCGCCGTGCAGCCCTCCTCCTCGGTGCAGCCTGGTCCGCGGACCACCAGCCGCACCATGCGGTCCTCCACCTCCACACTGACCTCGCGCCACTCCCCGTCGTTGAGCACCAGCGGGTGATCGACCCGCAGCACCTCCCCAGAGTAGAGCGCGGCCCTCAGCCGGCCCTCCACCAGCTCCAGGGAGACGGAGTGCCTGGCTGCGCCCCGGTAGAAGAGCACCATGCCGGGCAGCGTGGTGCGGAAGCGCAGCCGCACGTCCAGGCCCTGTGTGGCCCCCCGGTCTGAGGGCAAGCTGGATGCGGATGTAGCCGTCTGCAGCCGCCGAAGGAAGAAGCCGGTGGAGGCGTGGCAGAGGCCGCCGGAGCGGCCGGGTGGGCAGAGGCAGGTGTAGCGTTGCCGGCCGTCGGCCCCGAGCGCCGGCTGGCAGCTGGCTCCGTGTTGGCACCGGTGCTCCCGGCAGCCCACCAGAGGGACGTCGCAGTGGTGGCCGCCCCAGGGCTCGGCGCCCGGTGGCGGTTCGGGGCAGCGGCAGGTGTAGGAGCCGATACCGTCTTGGCAGGTGGCGCCATTCTGACAAGGTGCGCTCTCGCACTCGTTAACTTCCACCTCACAGTGCACACCTGGAGACGGCAACAGGACTTTACTGGTGATGATGGCATTAGTATTGGAGGTCTAACTCATACATTTGTTAAAATCGTCTTCTGAAGCCTCCATCTTGCCACTCGGAGTGCCGACGAATATCTCGTAACAAAACAGGAATCCCATATAGCCTATACCCTGTCTCCTATATCCTGTACTCTCCTACCATCAACAACCTACATTACATACCCTAGAGCCTACACCCTAGAGACTGTCTCCTATGGGCTAGAGCCTACACCCTAGAGACAGTCTCCTATGGGCTAGAGCCTACACCCTAGCGACAGTCTCCTATGGGCTAGAGCCTACACCCTAGCGACTGTCTCCTATGGGCTAGAGCCTACACCCTAGAGACAGTCTCCTATGGGCTAGAGCCTACACCCTAGCGACTGTCTCCTATGGGCTAGAGCCTACACCCTAGAGACAGTCTCCTATGGGCTAGAGCCTACACCCTAGCGACTGTCTCCTATGGGCTAGAGCCTACACCCTAGAGACAGTCTCCTATGGACTAGAGCCTACACCCTAGCGACAGTCTCCTATGGGCTAGAGCCTACACCCCAGAGACTGTCTCCTATGGGCTAGACCAGGGGTCGGGAATCTATGGCTCGCGAGCCATATATGTCTCTTTCGATGACGGCATATGGCTCCCAGACAATTTTGACGGGAGCGCCGGTGCTCCCAAAACACTTGTCTTTTTCAAACTACCGTAACTCCTCGACAGACAGACGGAGGGCTAACCCTCTCTCCCCTCGTCCCTGCAGACAGACGGAGGGCTGACCCTCTCTCCCCTCGTCCCTGCAGACAGACGGAGGGCTGACCCTCTCTCCCCTCGTCCCTGCAGACAGACGGAGGGCTGACCCTCTCTCCCCTCGTCCCTGCAGACAGACGGAGGGCTGACCCTCTCTCCCTCGTCCCTGCAGACAGACGGAGGGCTAAACCCTCTCTCCCCTCGTCCCTGCAGACAGACGGAGGGCTAACCCTCTCTCCCCTCGTCCCTGCAGACAGACAGACGGAGGGCTGACCCTCTCTCCCCTCGTCCCTGCAGACAGACAGACGGAGGGCTGACCCTCTCTCCCCTCGTCCCTGCAGACAGACAGATGGAGGGCTAACCCTCTCTCCCCTCGTCCCTGCAGACAGACAGACGGAGGGCTGACCCTCTCTCCCCTCGTCCCTGCAGACAGACGGACGGAGGGCTGACCCTCTCTCCCCTCGTCCCTGCAGACAGACGGACGGAGGGCTAACCCTCTCTCCCCTCGTCCCTGCAGACAGACAGACGGAGGGCTAACCCTCTCTCCCCTCGTCCCTGCAGACACACGGACTGCTAACCCTCTCTCCCCTCGTCCCTGCAGACAGACAGCCAGCTAACCCTCTCTCCCCTCGTCCCTGCAGACAGACGGACGGAGGGCTGACCCTCTCTCCCCTCGTCCCTGCAGACAGACAGACGGAGGGCTGACCCTCTCTCCCCTCGTCCCTGTAGACAGACAGACAGCTAACCCTCTCTCCCCTCGTCCCTGCAGACAGACGGAGGGCTGACCCTCTCTCCCCTCGTCCCTGCAGACAGACGGAGGGCTAACCCTCTCTCCCCTCGTCCCTGCAGACAGACAGACGGAGGGCTGACCCTCTCTCCCCTCGTCCCTGCAGACAGACAGACGGAGGGCTGACCCTCTCTCCCCTCGTCCCTGCAGACAGACAGACGGAGGGCTAACCCTCTCTCCCCTCGTCCCTGCAGACAGACAGACGGAGGGCTGACCCTCTCTCCCCTCGTCCCTGCAGACAGACGGAGGGCTAACCCTCTCTCCCCTCGTCCCTGCAGACAGACGGACGGAGGGCTAACCCTCTCTCCCCTCGTCCCTGCAGACAGACAGACGGAGGGCTGACCCTCTCTCCCCTCGTCCCTGCAGACAGACAGACGGAGGGCTAACCCTCTCTCCCCTCGTCCCTGCAGACAGACGGACGGAGGGCTAACCCTCTCTCCCCTCGTCCCTGCAGACAGACGGACGGAGGGCTGACCCTCTCTCCCCTCGTCCCTGCAGACAGACGGACGGAGGGCTGACCCTCTCTCCCCTCGTCCCTGCAGACAGACGGGGGGCTGACCCTCTCTCCCCTCGTCCCTGCAGACAGACAGACGGAGGGCTGACCCTCTCTCCCCTCGTCCCTGCAGACAGACGGAGGGCTAACCCTCTCTCCCCTCGTCCCTGCAGACAGACGGAGGGCTAACCCTCTCTCCCCTCGTCCCTGCAGACAGACAGACGGAGGGCTAACCCTCTCTCCCCTCGTCCCTGCAGACAGACAGACAGCTAACCCTCTCTCCCCTCGTCCCTGCAGACAGACAGACGGAGGGCTGACCCTCTCTCCCCCCGTCCCTGCAGACAGACGAACGGAGGGCTAACCCTCTCTCCCCTCGTCCCTGCAGACAGACAGACAGCTAACCCTCTCTCCCCTCGTCCCTGCAGACAGACGGACGGAGGGCTGACCCTCTCTCCCCTCGTCCCTGTAGACAGACAGACGGAGGGCTGACCCTCTCTCCCCTCGTCCCTGCAGACAGACAGACAGCTAACCTTCTCTCCCCTCGTCCCTGCAGACAGACAGACAGCTAACCCTCTCTCCCCTCGTCCCTGCAGACAGACGGACGGAGGGCTGACCCTCTCTCCCCTCGTCCCTGTAGACAGACAGACGGAGGGCTGACCCTCTCTCCCCTCGTCCCTGCAGACAGACAGACAGCTAACCTTCTCTCCCCTCGTCCCTGCAGACAGACAGACAGCTAACACTCTCTCCCCTCGTCCCTGCAGACAGACGGACAGAGGGCTAATCTTCTCAGCTCTGAGGAGAAGGAATGCTGCCTCCCCTTCTCCTCCTCCTCCACCACTCCCGCCCTCTATTGGTGCTGACTATTATTTATTATCATTTATGCATTTATTTATGAATCCATGTGTTAATTTCAGTTTTTCTTAATATTTTCTTTATTATGTTTCTCTATTATATCTTGTTTTGTCAAAATGAGACATCTTTCCCCAACAACTGATTAGCGATTAGCTGTGTGTTTAGCAAGCTAACCTGATTCCCTCCTGCAGTTTCCTTGGGGGACAGAGGGAGGAGTTTTTCTTCTCAGGTCCTGATTGGACACTGTCAGGTCAGGTGACCCCTACACCACCTGTTGTGAGTAATCTCTGCTAATGAGGAATGAATTCCTTGCAGGCGGTGATGTGGGGATCAGGCCTCATCCCTTATTGTTTGGCAAAAGTGCTCACAGTACTTCTGATTCATTTGAGTTTTAACTTAACATTTTTAAAATGATTATGATAAAAAATTTATATTTGTATGTAGTGATTTTGAATAGTAATGTTTATTGTCATCATGAAAAATATTTAAGGGACTATGTGTAGGATTTGTAGGAATTTATGAGTCTTACATAATACCTTTAAATTAGATTTTACGTTGTGAATATTAAATTACTATTATAAAAGTATGAAAACATAATATCTAATGTAACTTTATTCATCATGTCATCATATGTGATGGAAACAGCTAAGTACAGCTATAAGAATGTTGATTCATCTGATCTCTGGAGGTGATCTGGGGATGTGTTTCAATTCAATTCAATTTTATTTGTATAGCCCTTAATCACAAGACAGTCTCAAAGGGCTTTACAGGCCAGGTTGTTATGGGCCAAAAGTGATTTATGATATTTATGACATTTGTTTGCCCACCCTGAGGTCCCAGGTCATCACGGTAGGCAAACACACCTCCAGACTCCTCACCCTGAACACAGGAGCCCCCCAGGGTCGCGTCCTCAGCCCCCTACTGTACTCCCTGTACACACATGACTGTGTGGCCAGGTTCAGCGCCAACACCATCGTCAAGTTTGCGGATGACACAGTGGTGGTGGACCTGATCTCCGGTAACAATGAGAAGGCCTACCTACCTAACTAAGGAGCTGATTGTGGACTTTAGGAGGACACAACATCAGAGGACTTACACACCACTGGGGATTAATGGGACTGCTGTGGAGAGGGTGAGCAGCTTCAGGTCCCTGGAAGTCCACATCACAGAGGATCTGACTTGGACTACACACTGACACTCTGGTGAGGAAGTCAAAGCAGCACCTCTACCACCTCAGGCAGCTGAGGATGTTTAGAGTCTCCCGGAGGATCCTTCAGACCTTCTGGTGCGGTGGAGAGCATCCTGACAGGAAGCATCACTGTCTGGTTCAGCAACAGCTCCTCTCAGGACAGGAGGGCTCTGCAGAGGGGTGGTGCGTTCGGCTGAGGGCACTATTAGCACTACACTCCCCACCCTGCAGGACCTGTACTCCAGGAGGTGTGGAACCAGAGCCTGCAGGACCATGAAGGATCCTCACCACCCTGCAGGACCTGTACTCCAGGAGGTGTGGAACCAGAGCCTGCAGGATCATGAAGGATCCTCACCACCCTGCAGGACCTGTACTCCAGGAGGTGTGGAACCAGAGCCTGCGGGACCATGAAGGATCCTCACCACCCTGCAGGACCTGTACTCCAGGAGGTGTGGAACCAGAGCCTGCGGGACCATGAAGGATCCTCACCATCCTGCAGGACCTGTACTCCAGGAGGTGTCAAACCAGAGCCTGCAGGATCATGAAGGATCCTCACCACCCTGCAGGACCTGTACTCCAGGAGGTGTGCAACCAGAGCCTGCAGGATCATGAAGGATCCTCACCACCCTGCAGGAGCTGTACTCCAGGAGGTGTGCAACCAGAGCCTGCAGGATCATGAAGGATCCTCACCACCCTGCAGGACCTGTACTCCAGGAGGTGTGGAACCAGAGCCTGCAGGATCATGAAGGATCCTCACCACCCTGCAGGACCTGTACTCCAGGAGGTGTGGAACCAGAGCCTGCTGGGTCATGAAGGATTGATTCTAGATTTTTTCATTCGAGATTTTTTTATCCTGCCTTTGATATATTTGTCATATCTCTCATCGCTGCTGTACTTTTTACTGTATTGTAAATATTCTCGTTGAATTCTGATCCTTGAATTCAAGTTATCTTCAGTATTCTTCTGCACATTCCGCTGAGCATCGTCACTTTTCATGTATGTGACTAATAAAGTTATTGAATCTTGTGTGTCTGTGTGTGTTAGCCTGCCTGTGAAGCCTCTCAGACACACACAGAGGTAAGCGTTGATGAGGTCTGTGCAGCCGACGGCATGGAGACATGGAGCAGAGGAGCACTCGTCCACGTCCAGCGCGCAGTCGCCTCCTGGTGGTGGGAGGAGGAGTCATCTGACGTCAGCTGACACACTCTCTTACACTTGGATCAAAAACTCACTGAGATAAAATGTGAGATAGTTACCCAAAATAACAAATACACACACACACACACACACACACACCCTGCACCAGGAGCAGGCTGTGTGTGTGTGTGTGTGTGTGTGTGGGCTACGCGCGTGTGTGTGTGGGCTACGCGTGTGTGTGTATGTGTGTGTGTGTGGGCTACGCGTGTATGTGTGTGTGTGTGGGCTACACGTGTGTGTGTGTGGGCTACGCGTGTATGTGTGTGTGTGTGGGCTACACGTGTGTGTGTGGGGGCTACGCGTGTATGTGTGTGTGTGTGGGCTACACGTGTGTGTGTGGGGGCTACGCGTGTATGTGTGTGTGTGTGGGCTACACGTGTGTGTGTGTGGGCTACGCGTGTATGTGTTTGTGTGTGTGGGCTACGCGCGTGTGTGTGTGAGGGCTACGCGTGTGTGTGTGTGTGTGTGGGCTACACGTGTGTGTGTGTGTGTGGGCTACACGTGTGTGTGTGGGCTACATGTGTGTGTGTGTGTGTGTGGGCTACACATGTGTGTGTGTGTGTGGGCTACACGTGTGTGTGTGGGCTACACGTGTGTGTGTGTGTGTGGGCTACACGTGTGTGTGTGGGCTACACGTGTGTGTGTGTCTGTGTGTGGGGGCTACACGTGTGTGTGTGTGTGTGTGTGGGGGGGCTACACGTGTGTGTGTGTGTGTGTGTGTGTACTGGTGTATCCCGGTGGGCAGTGGCAGGTGAAGCCGGCTGCGTGGGCATAGCTGAACTGCTCCGCCTGCAGGGGCCCCGGGGGGAGGTAGCTGGCCGGCTGTGACCGCTCGTAACACTGGCCCCCGTGCTGGCAGGGCCCCGAGGAGCACTCGTCCACGTCCACCTGGCACAGCGGGCCCTCGTAGCCTGAAACAAGCGCACCTCGTCAGCATTGAGTGTTACTCCACTCTGATTGGCTCAAGTGGTCATGCGTGTGTGTGTGTCTTTGTTTGTCTGTTTTGTGTGTTTATTTGTTATATTTCAGTATTAAGTACTTAAGTGTTCATTTAATACAATCTGACACTTTATAGAGTGCCAGTGTGTGTGCGTGCATGTGCGCGTGCGTGTGCGTGTGTGTGTGTGTGTGTGTGTGTGTGTACCCGGGTAGCACAGGCAGCTGAACTTGTTGACCCCGTCCTCGCACGCCGCTCCGTGTTGACACGGGTCGGACGCACACTCCTGGATGTTGTGGTCGCAGTGCAGCCCCGTGAAGCCCGTCCCCTCGCAGGAACACAGGAAGCTGAGACCCCACAGAGCTGTCAGCACCGCCCCCTGGTGGGGACCCAGCACCAGCAATGTTTGTGTGTGTGTGTGTGTGTGTGTGTGTGTACCTGTTGACCAGGTCTATGCAGGCCCCCTGGTTGAGGCAGGGGGAGCTCTCACACTCGTTGATGTTTATCTGACAGTCGTCTCCATGGAAACCGTGGGCGCAGACGCAGGAGTAGCGTCCCACGTGGTCCCTGCAGGTGGCGCCGTTCAGACACGGCTGCAGCTCACATTCATCCACCTCCACCTCACAGCTCAGTCCTGCAGGGGGCGGAGTCCGGGCCAGGGGGCGGGATCAATGTTATGAGGGGCATGTGGTGTAATGGTAAATGGATTACATTTATATACCATCAGGAGCAGGTAGGGTTAGGTGGTGTCTTGCTCAGGGACACCTCCACACTTAGCTAGGGGGAGCAGGTAGGGTTAGGTGGTGTCTTGCTCAGGGACACCTCCACACTTAGCTAGGAGGAGCAGGTAGGGTTAGGTGGTGTCTTGCTCAGGGACACCTCCACACTTAACTAGGAGGAGCAGGTAGAGTTAGGTGGTGTCTTGCTCAGGGACACCTCCACACTTAGCTAGGAGGAGCAGGTAGGGTTAGGTGGTGTCTTGTTCAGGGACACCTCCACACTTAGCTAGGAGGAGCAGGTAGGGTTAGGTGGTGTCTTGCTCAGGGACACCTCCACACTTAGCTAGGGGGAGCAGGTAGGGTTAGGTGGTGTCTTGCTCAGGGACACCTCCACACTTAGCTAGGAGGAGCAGTTAGGGTTAGGTGGTGTCTTGTTCAGGGACACCTCCACACTTAGCTAGGCGAGCAGGTAGGGTTAGGTGGTGTCTTGCTCAGGGACACCTCCACACTTAGCTAGGAGGAGCAGGTAGGGTTAGGTGGTGTCCTTGCTCAGGGACACCTCCACCACTTAGCTAGGAGGAGCAGGTAGGGTTAGGTGGTGTCTTGTTCAGGGACACCTCCACACTTAGCTAGGGGGAGCAGGTAGGGTTAGGTGGTGTCTTGCTCAGGGACACCTCCACACTTAGCTAGGGGGAGCAGGTAGGGTTAGGTGGTGTCTTGCTCAGGGACACCTCCACACTTAGCTAGGGGGAGCAGGTAGGGTTAGGTGGTGTCTTGCTCAGGGACACCTCCACACTTAGCTAGGAGGGCAAGGTAGGGTTAGGTGGTGTCTTGCTCAGGGACACCTCCACACTTAGCTAGGGGAGCAGGTAGGGTTAGGTGGTGTCTTGCTCAGGGACACCTCCACACTTAGCTAGGAGGAGCAGGTTGGGCTAGAGCCTACACCCTAGCGACTGTCTCCTATGGGCTAGAGCCTACACCCTAGAGACAGTCTCCTATGGGCTAGAGCCTACACCCTAGCGACAGTCTCCTATGGGCTAGAGCCTACACCCCAGAGACTGTCTCCTATGGGCTAGACCAGGGGTCGGGAATCTATGGCTCGCGAGCCATATATGTCTCTTTCGATGACGGCATATGGCTCCCAGACAATTTTGACGGGAGCGCCGGTGCTCCCAAAACACTTGTCTTTTTCAAACTACCGTAACTCCTCGACAGACAGACGGAGGGCTAACCCTCTCTCCCCTCGTCCCTGCAGACAGACGGAGGGCTGACCCTCTCTCCCCTCGTCCCTGCAGACAGACAGACGGAGGGCTGACCCTCTCTCCCCTCGACCCACTTGTTCAGAGTTCACCTGGACTCTACATAACCCCCCTCCTTAACAAGAGACTCAAGACCCACTTGTTCAGAGTTCACCATAACACAAACATGTTTTTAGCTCCTACCGTTCTCACAGCTGTCTCCATAATAAGGGCGGTGGCAGTCACAGCCAGCCCTCACCCACAGGTCCACGCAGCTCCCCCGGCCGCTGCAGGCCTCCTCGGGGCACCAGTCCGTTTTGTTGCAGCCGGGCTCCATGCCCCGCTGGTCCTCCCTGCTCAGGTCCTCGGTCAAGAACAATCTCCCGTCCACACGGAGGTCTTCCATGCAGCCCACAAAGCCCCGGTCGGCCTCGTGGCCCGGGGTCTCCTCCGGCTCTCCTCCCACGTACAGCTGCTGGAAAGATTCGGGCGGTAGGAGGAGGGGCCGGTCGAGGTCTCCCTGCGCCGTGCAGCCCTCCTCCTCGGTGCAGCCTGGTCCGCGGACCACCAGCCGCACCATGCGGTCCTCCACCTCCACACTGACCTCGCGCCACTCCCCGTCGTTGAGCACCAGCGGGTGATCGACCCGCAGCACCTCCCCAGAGTAGAGCGCGGCCCTCAGCCGGCCCTCCACCAGCTCCAGGGAGACGGAGTGCCTGGCTGCGCCCCGGTAGAAGAGCACCATGCCGGGCAGCGTGGTGCGGAAGCGCAGCCGCACGTCCAGGCCCTGTGTGGCCCCCCGGTCTGAGGGCAGCTGGATGCGGATGTAGCCGTCTGCAGCGCCGAAGGAGAAGCCGGTGGAGGCGTGGCAGAGGCCGCCGGAGCGGCCGGGTGGGCAGAGGCAGGTGTAGCGTTGCCGGCCGTCGGCCCCGAGCGCCGGCTGGCAGCTGGCTCCGTGTTGGCACCGGTGCTCCCGGCAGCCCACCAGAGGGACGTCGCAGTGGTGGCCGCCCCAGGGCTCGGCGCCCGGTGGCGGTTCGGGGCAGCGGCAGGTGTAGGAGCCGATACCGTCTTGGCAGGTGGCGCCATTCTGACAAGGTGCGCTCTCGCACTCGTTAACTTCCACCTCACAGTGCACACCTGGAGACGGCAACAGGACTTTACTGGTGATGATGGCATTAGTATTGGAGGTCTAACTCATACATTTGTTAAAATCGTCTTCTGAAGCCTCCATCTTGCCACTCGGAGTGCCGACGAATATCTCGTAACAAAACAGGAATCCCATATAGCCTATACCCTGTCTCCTATATCCTGTACTCTCCTACCATCAACAACCTACATTACATACCCTAGAGCCTACACCCTAGAGACTGTCTCCTATGGGCTAGAGCCTACACCCTAGAGACAGTCTCCTATGGGCTAGAGCCTACACCCTAGCGACTGTCTCCTATGGGCTAGAGCCTACACCCAGACCCCCTCCTTAACAAGAGACTCAAGACCCACCTGTTCAGAGTTCACCTGGACTCTACATAACCCCCCTCCTTAACAAGAGACTCAAGACCCACCTGTTCAGAGTTCACCTGGACTCTACATAACCCCCCTCCTTAACAAGAGACTCAAGACCCACCTGTTCAGAGTTCACCTGGACTCTACATAACCCCCCTCCTTAACAAGAGACTCAAGACCCACCTGTTCAGAGTTCACCTGGACTCTACATAACCCCCCTCCTTAACAAGAGACTCAAGACCCACCTGTTCAGAGTTCACCTGGACTCTACATAACCCCCCTCCTTAACAAGAGACTCAAGACCCACCTGTTCAGAGTTCACCTGGACTCTACATAACCCCCCTCCTTAACAAGAGACTCAAGACCCACCTGTTCAGAGTTCACCTGGACTCTACATAACCCCCCTCCTTAACAAGAGACTCAAGACCCACCTGTTCAGAGTTCACCTGGACTCTACATAACCCCCCTCCTTAACAAGAGACTCAAGACCCACCTGTTCAGAGTTCACCTGGACTCTACATAACCCCCCTCCTTAACAAGAGACTCAAGACCCACTTGTTCAGAGTTCACCTGGACTCTACATAACCCCCCTCCTTAACAAGAGACTCAAGACCCACGTCTCTTAGTGAAGGTGGTACCAGTCTCTTAGTGATGGTGGTACCAGTCTCTTAGTGATGGTGGTACCAGTCTCTTAGTGAAGGTGGTACCAGTCTCTTAGTGAAGGTGGTACCAGTCTCTTAGTGATGGAGGTACCAGTCATCTAGCCAAAGTTGTTGAGCGTAGTGCTCGGGCTGGGCCGTAGGGTCTGACTAACGTTTGGAGGTAGGTAGGGTCTGACTAATGTTTGGAGGTAGGTAGGGTCTGACTAATGTTTGGAGGTAGGTAGGGTCTGACTAATGTTTGGAGGTAGGTAGGGTCTGACTAATGTTTGGAGGTAGGTAGGGTCTGACTAATGTTTGGAGGTAGGTAGGGTCTGGAACTAATGTCTGGAGGTAGAGTAGGGATCCTGACTAATGATTTTGGAGGTAGGTTAGGGTCTGTCGACTAATGTTTGGAGAGGTAGGGTCTGACTTGTTTGAGTAGGATAGGTCTGACTAATGTTTGGAGTAGGTAGGGTGCTGACTAATGTTTTGGAGGTAAGGTAGGCGGTGATTCCGTTGACAGCCAATGTAGGTCAGATACCCAGTGTGGTCTTGAATCTCAATGTGAGTGATTGCCGGGGGCCAGGTGGAGGTCGTGGAAGAGGGGGGTTACATGGGAGAATTTTGGTAAGTTGAACACGAGGTGCGCTGCTGTGTTCTGGATGCGTTGTAAGGGTTTGATTGTTGAGGAGGGAGTCCAGCCAGGAGAGAGTTGCAGTCGTCAAGACGAGTGATAATGAGTGCTTGGACCAAGATCTGCGCTGCTTCACGTGTGAGGAAGGGTCGGATCTTGCGGATGTTGTAGAGAGCAGGTCTACAAAATCGGGCCACAGAGGTAATGTTGGCGTTGCAGGACAGCTGGTCATCCAGTACCACATCAAGGTTCCTTGAAGTGGGTGCAGGGGAGACTTCGATGTCCTGTCACGGTGGCGACCGTGTCTCCGGGCTCCCGGGCTCCGGTGCCGCCCCTGGATGATTAGCGGCACCTGCGCTACGCTCACGGCTGCCGCGAATGAACAATTACTCACGGCATAAAAGCCTCGGCTTTCCACCCACGGGTGTCGGACCATTGCTAATGTTATGTTGTGTTAGGTGTCGGTTTACACATTACTTGTTGTATGTCGATGGACTACCTGTTTGAATGCCTACCTGCCTGTCGGTCGGTTCCTCACCTGCCTACCTGCCTGTATCACGGTAATTAAATAACATTTCTGTTCGGCATAACCCCAAGTCCTGAGTCTTGCGTTTGGGTCCTCCTGCCCCACATCGTGACATGTCCTCGATGGTGACAAGTAGGTCCATCAAGTCATATTATTCAAACATGGAAAACAACATTGAATGCAGCTCAAAGTGCTTAACATCAATCAATAAAAGACAACACAGAGAATGAACAAATTCTTAATTCAATCCCAAATAATAATGAAAAAGGAGCAACATGAAATGATTTGTGATGATAACCCAGGTGTCACTCACGCTGCTTTCACACAGTCTGCCGCTGTAGCCTGGAGCACAAACACACTGGAAGTGGTTGAGTCGGCCCAGACAGGAGGCGCCATTCAGACACGGGTCAGACTGACACTCGTCCAGCTCCGCCTCACACCTGAAACATCAGCACTGCTTCAGCTCAAGTCTACCGGACACCCTAACCCTAAACCCTAACCCTAACCCTACCCCTACCCCAACCCTAACCCTAAATCCTAAACCCTAACCCTAACCTGAAACATCAGCACAGCTTCAGCTCAAGTCTACCGGACACCCTAACCCTACCCTAACTCTAACCCTCGAGCTCAGGCTGCTGGAGCACCATGAAGGCTCAGGTAAGGACAGGTAAACACAGTATGTAACCTAGTTACTAGGGTACATACTCGGGCCTAGAATGTACCCTGGTATCTACTCTAGCATGTACCCTTGTACAGTATATACTGTAGTATGTACCCTGGTATATACCAGGGCTTAGATTGTACCCTAGTATATATTGTAGTTTGTACCCTAATACCTTAGTATGTACCCTAGTATGCACCCTAATACCCTGGTATATACCCTAGTATGTACCCTAGTATGTACCATACTATGTACTCAAGTATATACCCTGGTATATACCCTAATATGTACTCTAGTATGTACCCTAGTATGTACCCTACTATGTACTCAAGTATATACCCTGGTATATACCCTAGTATGCACTCTAGTATGTACCCTACTATGTACTCAAGTATATACCCTAGTATGTACTCTAGTATGCACTCTAGTATATACCCTGGTATATATTCCAGGTGTTTGTGTACCTGTGTCCGGTGTATCCAGGCTGGCAGGAGCAGTTTGCCCCGAGACAGAATCCTCCATTCAGACACTGAGCACCCTCGTCACATGACACTGGAGGGAGGAGCCACCTGTCTCTCACACACGCACACGCACACGCACACACACACACACACACACCACACACACACACACAGTGCAGTTCAGATGTGTTTAAGGTTCATAAGAGAGATTTTACATGGTTTTACATTTGACATTCATCACAAACGTTAAGAAGGAATTCCTCATCGAGTCATTAAGAAGAACATCACATGTAGGATCCTACACACTAACACGTAGGATCCTACACACTAACACGTAGGATCCTACACACTAACACGTAGGATCCTACACACTAACACGTAGGATCCTTAACACTACAATGTAGGATCCTTAACACTAACATGTGTTACACAAACATTTAATTGAGAAATGTCCAACAGTAAAATCAATGGGAACAATGTCCCCACTAGTCTACCCAGACCACCCTTCCTCCCACCACTAGGTGTCCCCACTAGTATACCCAGACCACCCTTCCTCCCACCACTAGGTGGCAGTACTCACTGGCATCGCTTGCCCACGAAGCCTGCTGGGCAGGAGCAGGATCTGGTCTCTACCTGGCAGAGGCCTCCGTTCTGGCAGCTGAACTCCAGGCAGTCGTCTACTTCTTCCCGGCAGTCTCTGCCCCGGTATCCGGGCTGACACCAGCAGCGATAGTCGGCCAGCAGGTCCTGACAGGTGCCGTAGCCGCAGGGCATCGAGGAGCACTCGTCCGTCTCCTGGTCACACACCGCCCCCTGCCAGCCTGGAGCGCAGCTGCAGTTGAAGCGGTTGAAGAGGTCTTGGCAGACCCCCTGGTGGAGGCAGGGCTGGGACTCGCACACCGGGTCTCCACGGCAATCCGGTTCCGGCTCCCGTCCTACCGCCCTCCTGGAGAAGCGTGCGGTTTGGGGGCCGTCCGGGGCCCCTAGCAGAGGCAGGTAGACCCCCCCGACCCGGACCTCTCCCAGGCAGCCTGTGAAGTTCTCCGCCAGCCACACCTCACTGCGGTTCAGGAAGTTGAGGTTCTCGCCCAGATGCCCCCCACCGCGGCCCAGGTCCCCGTCCACGCTGAGGCGCCAGGCGGACGAGGGCCGGTCCGGCTCGGCCGCGGCCAGGTGGATGTGGTGCCAGGCGCCGTCCGAGACGGCGGTCTCGCTGGTGAAGGCCAGGAGACCGAGGCCGGCCGGGCCGTGCATCTTCACCAGCGGGTAGGAGTCGAGGAGGCCGAGGCATAAGAGCTGGGCGAGGCCGGCGGCGCGCAGCAGTATGCCGTCCCGCTGCCGTGTGCGGAGCCACACCGTCACACTGGTGACAGGCGCCGCCAGCGAGCCGTCGGCCCGGTAGAGCAGCGCGGCGTCCCGAAACGATGCCTCTCTCAGACCTTGGGGGCGTCAGGAGAGGGACACTTATCACAGTGCAAGATGATTGTATATTCAGGTACTTGAAACATATATAAACATAACAAAACGAAAGTATCATCAAATATTATAGCTTATAAGCCCAAGGTTGGCAGACATTTAACATACTGTATATATATTTAGTATTTATATACAACAGAGGTAAGATGCAATTACACTCATAGCCATCGGCCAGGTCCACACAGCGGCCCCCAGCGAGACAGGGCTCCTCCACGCACCACAGACGTGTCTCACAGAGCCGGCCAGAGAAGTTCTTGGGACAAGAGCACAGGAAGTGGTTCCACGTCACTTCACAACGACCTCCGTTCAAACAGGGCTCGCTCTGGGGGGCAGAGACACAGACAGAGAGAGGGAGAGAAGAAATAGAGGAAGCATCGACACAGATCCATGGATGAAGTATACATGAGTAGTGAGCTAGTGTTACCTTGCATGTGTCATCACTGTGACAACCCGGTAGAACATGCACATAGTGTTTTGCAGGGTACACCTCGTCTGACGGCTTGGACCCAATCTCCAGAAGCTCGGACCCAATCTCCAGACGCTTGTGGTCCAGGCGGACGTCCTGCAAGCATCCCGTGAAGTGGCGTCCCCAGGAGGCGGAGGCCACGTATTGGTTCACACTGACGAGGCCCCCCCCTAGGTTGACCACGTCTCCGGCCTGCGGACTCACCTCGCCCAGGGCGCGGTGGTTCCCCGCCTTGGGGTACACCAGGTTACCGTAGCGCAGCTCCAGGGTCACCAGATGCCAGGAACCGTCCGCCACCAAGCCGTCCTCGGACAGCAGCGTGGTGTGGGGGGGGCTGTGGAGGGCCAGCGCCCCCTCCCTCAGGTACACTGTCAGGTAGACGTTGTGCCTTCGTAACATCTGCAGGAGCACGCCGCTGGGCTGCAGGGAGCGCAGCAGGAAGGAGATGGTGAAGTTGTCCCCGTGCGTCTCGTTGACGATGAAGAAGGCTTGGCTTCTGTTCTGCTCACTACCAAACGTCCAGGAGGGGAACTCTACACGATGAGAGGCAAAAAGAGACATGGAAACCATAGAACAGCTGGATAGGATGGTCAATAATACTATGAACCATGTCATTAGTATGTGATGAAGCATGGTATTATACGTATGTGGACTCTACATAACCCCCCTCCTTAACAAGAGACTCAAGACCCACCTGTTCAGAGTTCACCTGGACTCTACATAACCCCCCTCCTTAACAAGAGACTCAAGACCCACCTGTTCAGAGTTCACCTGGACTCTACATAACCCCCCTCCTTAACAAGAGACTCAAGACCCACCTGTTCAGAGTTCACCTGGACTCTACATAACCCCCCTCCTTAACAAGAGACTCAAGACCCACCTGTTCAGAGTTCACCTGGACTCTACATAACCCCCCTCCTTAACAAGAGACTCAAGACCACCTGTTCAGAGTTCACCTGGACTCTACATTAACCCCCCTCCTTAACAAGAGACTCAAGACCCACCTGTTCAGAGTTCACCTGGACTCTACATAACCCACGCCCTTAATTTTCCATGGTCACTGTACGCCGCGGTCGGCCGCGGTACGGCGCGGTATTTGCGTGTTTCCACTAGCACGTAAGTACCTGATATCAGGTACTATTTGGTATCACATCTGCCCCTGGTTCCAAGCCAGCCGAAGCGGTACTATGACGTGAACGTCAGCCGACTGCCTTCCACTGATTGGCCGACGAGTGTCGTCACTGGGAGCGTCATAAGCGCGCGACGACCGACGCAGAAACTAAATAAACACGAGACTCGACCACAACCACTTTTAAAACCTGACTTTTTAAAAAAAAAATATTATAATAATAATACACAATACACAAACGCTTCGGTGTCTCCATTGTTGTGTTGTTGTTGTTCTGGTCTTCCGGTTTTGTGCGTGGCTTGGCGCGGTGTAAATGACGTCACGGCAGTTCGCGCAGCCGTGTTATGACGACCCCGCCCACGTCGAGGAGGTACTATGTGGTACTCAGTTGTAATGGAAACAGACCCGAAAGTACCATGCCGTACCGTGACGCGCCGTCCGCGGCGTACAGTGACCATGGAAAAGGGGCATTAGTGATGGTGGTACCAGCCTCTTAATGAAGGTGGTTTTCCACGGGCACGGTACGGCGCGGTATTTGCGTGTTTCCACTAGCACGTAGTACCTGATATCAGGTACTATTTGGTATCACATCTGCCCCTGGTTCCAAGCCAGCCGAAGCGGTACTATTATGTGACGTCAGACCGACTGCCTTCCACTGATTGGCCGACGAGTGTCGTCACTGGGAGCGTCATAAGCGCGCGACGACCGACCAGACAAATAAACACGAGACTCGACCACACCACTTTTTAAAACCTGACCTGACTTTTAAAAAATGAGCTCACCAAAAAAAAACCACGCCATGGTCGGTCGAGGAGGTCCAGACGTTCCTCTATTTGGTGGCCGAAGAGAGGATACAGCGGGAGCTCGACGGCACAACCCGGAACGAAAAAGTATTTAAAGAAGTCGCCCAGCTGATGGCCAATCGTGTTGTCATGGAGTTGAAGTTTCATCAAGTTTCCGTTTTTTTTTATTACTGTGATAATGTGTTTTTTCTTGTTGGAAACTGTACTTTTAGTTGTCTCTAGTGGTATCTTGTTAAGCACT
The DNA here is from genome assembly GCA_002895965.2 of Coryphaenoides rupestris. Lineage (NCBI taxonomy): Eukaryota > Metazoa > Chordata > Actinopteri > Gadiformes > Macrouridae > Coryphaenoides > Coryphaenoides rupestris. The sequence goes on from PIJE02000433.1 coordinate 90,812, forward strand.
GCTTGAACCCCGCATCTGTGTGATAATAATAAAGGCTTTGATGTCCTTAAGAAATGGTCTGTTCTGGTTTCTATATGCATTGTCATACTAAATACATACTGTAAACTGGTTTGGGTTTATGTTAAAGCATTTTATTTGTTGTGTTGTTGTTGTTCTGGTCTTCCGGTTTTGTGCGTGGCTTGGCGCGGTGTAAATGACGTCACGGCAGTTCGCACAGCCGTGTTATGACGACCCCGCCCACGTCGAGGAGGTACTATATGGTACTCAGTTGTAATGGAAACAGACCCGAAAAGTACCATGCCGTGCCGTACCGCGCCGTACCGTGCCGTACCGTGACTGTGGAAAAGGGGCATTAGTGATGGTGGTACCAGCCTCTTAATGAAGGTGGTACCAGTCTCTTAGTGATGGTGGTACCAGCCTCTTAATGAAGGTGGTACCATGGTCACTGTACGCCGCGGTACGGCGCGGTACGGCGCGGTATTTGCGTGTTTCCACTAGCACGTAGTACCTGATATCAGGTACTATTTGGTATCACATCTGCCCCTGGTTCCAAGCCAGCCGAAGCGGTACTATGACGTGACGTCAGCCGACTGCCTTCCACTGATTGGCCGACGAGTGTCGTCACTGGGAGCGTCATAAGCGCGCGACGACCGACCAGACATAAATAAACACGAGACTCGACCACACCACTTTTTAAAACCTGACTTTTAAAAAAAAAATATTATAATAATAATACACAATACACAAACGCTTCGGTGTCCTCCATTGTTGTGTTGTTGTTGTTCTGGTCTTCCGGTTTTGTGCGTGGCTTGGCGCGGTGTAAATGACGTCACGGCAGTTCGCGCAGCCGTGTTATGACGACCCCGCCCACGTCGAGGAGGTACTATGTGGTACTCAGTTGTAATGGAAACAGACCCGAAAAGTACCATGCCGTGCCGTAACGCGCCGTACCGCGGCGTACAGTGACCATGGAAAAGGGGCATTAGTGATGGTGGTACCAGCCTCTTAATGAAGGTGGTTTTCCACGGGCACGGTACGGCGCGGTATTTGCGTGTTTCCACTAGCACGTAGTACCTGATATCAGGTACTATTTGGTATCACATCTGCCCCTGGTTCCAAGCCAGCCGAAGCGGTACTATTATGTGACGTCAGCCGACTGCCTTCCACTGATTGGCCGACGAGTGTCGTCACTGGGAGCGTCATAAGCGCGCGACGACCGACCAGACAAATAAACACGAGACTCGACCACACCACTTTTTAAAACCTGACCTGACTTTTAAAAATGAGCTCACCAAAAAAAACCACGCCATGGTCGGTCGAGGAGGTCCAGACGTTCCTCTCTTTGGTGGCCGAAGAGCGGATACAGCGGGAGCTCGACGGCACAACCCGGAACGAAAAAGTATTTAAAGAAGTCGCCCAGCTGATGGCCAATCGTGTTGTCATGGAGTTGAAGTTTCATCAAGTTTCCGTTTTTTTTTATTACTGTGATAATGTGTTTTTTCTTGTTGGAAACTGTACTTTTAGTTGTCTCTAGTGTATCTTGTTAAGCACTGCTTGAAACCCCGCATCTGTGTGATAATAATAAAGGCTTTGATGTCCTTAAGAAATGGTCTGTTCTGGTTTCTATATGCATTGTCATACTAAATACATACTGTAAACTGGTTTGGGTTTATGTTAAAGCATTTTATTTGTTGTGTTGTTGTTGTTCTGGTCTTCCGGTTTTGTGCGTGGCTTGGCGCGGTGTAAATGACGTCACGGCAGTTCGCGCAGCCGTGTTATGACGACCCCGCCCACGTCGAGGAGGTACTATATGGTACTCAGTTGTAATGGAAACAGACCCGAAAAGTACCATGCCGTGCCGTGCCGTACCGCGCCGTACAGTGACCGTGGAAAATGAAGGTGGTACCAGCCTCTTAATGAAGGTGGTACCAGTCTCTTAGTGATGGTGGTACCAGCCTCTTAATGAAGGTGGTACCAGTCTCTTACCGGGACCAAGGAGAGATGGGGGAGGGAGGGGAGGGAGGGGGGGAGGGAGAGGGAGGGCCCTCTCGGCCGCAATACACCCCCCTCCCTCTCCCTCCCTCCCTCCCTCCCTCTCCCTCCCCCATCTCTCTGCATCGATCTCCTCCTCCTCCTCAGGGTCCGGCCCCTTCAGGACTATGAGGGACAGGGGTGGGACTTGTGTCTAATGGGTCGGAGGGGCAGAGCCGTCCGTCACGTGATCCACACACGTGTGATGGATGCCAGCCACACGGAGACACCGCTACTGCCACCCCCCCCGCACCACACACTACAGACAACACACACACACACACACACACATACACACACACACACACACACACATACACACACCACACACACACACACATACAGACACATAGACACACCACACACACATGCACACACACACACACACACACACATACATAGACACACCACACACACACACACACACACACACACACATAGACACACCACACACACATGCACACACACACACACACACACACATACATAGACACACCACACACACACACACATAGACACACCACACACACATGCACACACACACACACACACACACACACACACACCATACACAACACACACACATGCAACACACACACACACACATAGACACACCACACACACATGCACACACACACACACATAGACACACACACACACAGACACACACGATACACGCTGTAACCTCAACCTGCCTTTGGATCAATGTCTTCTAAGAGCAAAAGGCACACACCACACACACACACACACAGACACACACAGACACACACACACACATACAGACACACACACACACACACAGAGACACACACACACACACACACACACACACAGGTTTGAAATGGTTTATTTGAATTTGCCAATTACATTAATCTCATTGGAATTCAAAATGTATGACATGTGGGGGTGGGGGGTGGGGGGGTAGAAGTAATAACTTTGCCACGCACACACACACACACACACACACACACACACACACACACACACACACACCTACCTCCATAAGGGACACAGAGAGCAAGAGAGTGTGTCTGAAAGGTACACTAAAAGAGGGTGATAAATGCACTTCCATGTTTTATTGGATGTCTATCGATCGTCGCGGGCTCCACCGGATCATGTGACCGCGTCTACATTAGCTGCCTTTAGACACACAGGCCGAAGGAACCGAGGATACTTTAGCTTTTTTTCTCGCAATTGATCGACTTTCACAACAAATCCGGTCTTGTGTAACCGCCTGCGATCGCGATATCATCACAATATCGAAGCGGCAGTCGATAGGATCTGAAGCCATCCATCACGGGGAAGGGCCCATATTTCCTCGTAAACTTATCTTGCGGGCTTTTCAGAGAAAAATGGAGTCACTAATGGATGGGTATCTCGGTAATATATACGATAAAGTTACTTACAGAGTTATTAGAATGTGCGTGTGTGTGAGTTTGTGTGTTTTTTTCATTGATCAGATTACTACACTCCCACTGACAGACAGCCCAGCATGACAGACAGACAGACTGTTTAATATCGCCTATATTACTGTATATTATTATATTAGGTTCTATTACATCATACTATCCTATATTATTATTGTTTTCATTAATCCATATTTTGTAGTCCACACATTCATTTCCATTCCATACCTGTGTACTGTTGTACCTTAATAACTGCGTATCAATTAGCATTTCACTGTATACTGTGTTATTATGAATTACTGCATATTCATTTGCACGTTGCCAAAGTCCTGTGTTTATATTGTTATTGCTGGGATGTGGATACAACATGATCACATTAATATTATTACATTAGACAGTTGTCATATACAGTATCGTGTAGTTTTGAAATGTGGTTATTGTTGGCGTGGTTTTCACTTCACTCCTCCTACATGTATTACGGTAAACTCCAGAGGGTTGCGCGGAAGATTTGCGCAAAAAAGTTGTAGCAGGAGTTGAGCAGCAGGAGGAGACTGAGAGGAGTCAGGCTTGTTTACATCGTGTTTACATCGTGTTTACATCGTGTTTAGCGGGTTTTGATCGTGTTTAGCGGATTTTCGTCGTGTTTAGCGGGTTTTCATCTTGTTTAGTGGGTTTTCATCTTGTTTAGCGGGTTTTCATCATGTTGCGCAAAAAAGTTGTAGCAGGAGTTGAGCAGCAGGAGGAGACTGAGAGGAGTCAGGCTTGTTTACATCGTGTTTACATCGTGTTTACATCGTGTTTAGCGGGTTTTGATCGTGTTTAGCGGGTTTTCATCTTGTTTAGTGGGTTTTCGTCTTGTTTAGTGGGTTTTCATCTTGTTTAGTGGGTTTTCATCTTGTTTAGTGGGTTTTCGTCTTGTTTAGTGGGTTTTCATCGTGTTTAGCGGGTTTTCATCGTGTTTAGTGGGTTTTCATCTTGTTTAGTGGGTTTTCATCTTGTTTAGTGGGTTTTCATCTTGTTTAGTTGGTTTTCATCTTGTTTAGTGGGTTTTCATCTTGTTTAGCGGGTTTTCATCTTGTTTAGTGGGTTTTCATCGTGTTTAGCGGGTTTTCATCTTGTTTAGTGGGTTTTCATCTTGTTTAGTGGGTTTTCGTCGGTGACAACAACAGCGTGTTTACAAGCTGCCTGCTGAACAAGCAAGTTACAATAGATAATTTCAAACAATGTCATGTTCAATATTTGAACATCTATCTTGGTTTACTTATTTTTACTAAATGTATCTTACTTGTATTGTGATTTTACATCTGATCTGACCTCATGTTATGTCTCTATTACTTTTAGGATGCCTTCTGGTGAAGGGCACCAGAGAGCCGTCCCGGTCTGGGTCAGGTTCCTGGTCTGGGTCAGGTTCCCGGGCGGGGTCGGCGACGCCCGAAGCCGGTCATCGCATCGTGGTGCTTGGAAAACGGTGGCAGACCCTGATGTAGTCACTCATCTTCCCAGGTTTACCCCAAAAAGAAACCTTAGTGTTCAATCCCCTCTCAATGTTGGTAATCCATCACCAGGTGACATTTTTTCTGATTTTTTGGATTTGGAAATCATGAAGACCAAAAACGCCTGGACATGAGTAGAAACAAGAGGCCACAGAATGGACACTAAATGCCCAAGGCTCACAATCTTTTGTGGAGTGATATATTACTTGTCATTGAATATATTGAATATGTCAAATCCTTTCGTCATGGACATTCAAAGTGTGTTTTCAGTAAAAACCTGTAAAAATCCAATTCCGATCATTATTTTTTCTTGATTAAACACTGTTTTTACATAACTATAACATACAGTAATGCAAAATAGCTGCCAGATATTGAAAGTTCAAGGAATGCTGAAAAAAGGGGCAAAAGCACTTACTCACAGTACATTTCTTTGACACTTTTACAGCCAAAACAACAAAAGTGGTCCAGGCGGCCTGTTTGAGGCTAGGTGTCTTATCGCGTTGGAAGACTTGATTTACGCTTTATTAATCTTGGCAACTTTTAAAATCTATCTTGCCCAACTTCTCAATATTTGTTGTCACCACAAACACAAACACACACACACACACACACACACACACACACAGGACACCTCCCCTCCCCCGACAGGAGCTGCTTATGCGAGCGTGACTGACCTCTCGTCAGATCCGACGTGAACTGACGAGATTACGGGAATACACGTCACCAGATGGCGCCGGTAATCAAAATAACACTCATTTCTAATAAAAACGAAATGAAGGATTTTGGTCAAATAAGTACGTAAATCAAGAAAAAACGTAGTTTGAAAATAAAATATGTAAATGAAAATAAATCAGTCAATTATAAAAATAAATATAAGAGGAAAATAAGGGATGTGATTTTCCTCTCTGTTACACATGCTTATAATAGAATACAATAGAACTGTATTAATCTCGAAGGAAATTCTTGTGCCAGGTTACATAGCAATACAGTACAATAAAACAATATGGAAAACAACAGAATAATATAAATAATACAAATAATAAGAATAAAAATGGCTTGGTTGCCGTTTTATAAAAGCAATAGCTTTTTAGTCCGATATATAACCATATATGGTTATTATATCACAGCCGTTAGCTGTGTGGGCGTGGCTCAGCCGTTTGCGGACTCCCACGTGACGGAGCTGTAGGTGACGATGACTCACAAGTTAACCATTTACTGTCGACCGTTGCGGAGAGAGGTTCAGTTTTACGGAGCTCGGACTTTTCGGCGAGTGACACGACGAGTGGTAAGTTTTTTTTATGTTCTGTAGAAATTACTAAATCGCCAGACGGGCAGATAGACCGAGCGAGATAGATAGCTGTGTTTTACGGTCTATATTCTGAATAGGTACACGAGGTTTGAAGGATTTATTTTAATTTCACTGCACATCATGTGTATGTGAATTTTATTTTACGAACAAGCCATAAAAATGGCTTGGTCGCCGTTTTATAAAAGCAATAGCTTTTCAGTCCGATATATAACCATATATGGTTATTATATCACAGCCGTTAGCTGTGTGGGCTGAATGCAATTCATGCAACTCTTAAGATTAGAACACTTTTTTTTTTTGCTTATGTTTTGGTTGAAGTGGTCCTCTGTGTGAGGTGACAACAACAGAGTGTGTTTACAAGCTGCCTGCTGAACAACAAGTTACAAGCATGTTACAATAGATCATTTCATTGTTATGTGCAATATTTTCTATCTTGGTTTACTTATTTTTACTAAATGTATCTCACTTGTATTGTGATTTTACAGGCATCTGATCTGACCTCATGTTATGTCTCTGTTACTTTTAGGATGCCTTCTGGTGAAGGGCCATCCACAGCACCAGAGAGCCGTTCCGGTCGGGGTCAGGTTCCCGGTTGGGGCTGCGGAGGCGCTGGCGACGCCCGAAGCCGGTCACCGCATCGTGGTGCTTGGAAAATGGTGGCAGACCCTGATGTAGTCCCTCATCTTCCCAGGTTTACCCCAAAAAGAAACCCTGGTGTTCAACCCCCTCTCAATGTTGGTAATCTATCACCAGGGGACATTCTTTCTTATTTTTTGGATTTGGAAATCATGAAGACCAAAAACGCCTGGACATTAGTAGAAAAAAGAGGCCACAAAATGGAAACTAAATGCCCAAGGCTCACAATCTTTTGTGGAGTGATATATTACTTGTGATTTAATATATTAAATATGTTAAATCTTTCAAACATTCAAAGTGTGTTTTTCAGTAAAAACCTGTTCAAATTCAATTCCGATTTTGTTTGTTTTTTTGATTAAACACTTTTTACGTACCTATAACATACAGTAATGCAAAATAGCTGCCAGATATTGAAAGCTCAAGTAATGCTGAAAAAAGGGACAAAAGCACTTACTCACAGTACATTTTTTGGACACTTTTACAGCCAAAACAACAAAAGTGGTCCAGGCGGCCTGTTCGAGTCCTGACCTCAGCCAAACAGGTAACCATAGCCAAAGATAGCAGCATAGCACGACAGAACGCCACGCAACCGGGACCGGGACACGTCAACGCAATATAACCGTTGATTACACCACCACCTGCGTGTGTGTGTGTGTGTTGTCAAATAGGGTTGATTCACCGGTGTCCGAAAAACCATGTGATAGTAAGAGAATGAAGGGTGATGTGGGGTTATTAGATCATCCAGAATAATCAAGTAGTGGCATAGTGGTAGTCTAACACTGTATACATGTAGTAGTAGGTTATGATTCAGTTATTCGAAAAGTGTTATTCAATTCAATTCAATTAAATTTTATTTGTATAGCCCTTAATCACAAGACAGTCTCAAAGGGCTTTACAGGCCAGATTGTTATGGGCCAAACGTGATTCA
>PIJE02000433.1:101656-122455 GCA_002895965.2 Coryphaenoides rupestris
TTGACGTGTGTGTATGATTGTGTGTGTGCGTACCCCCCCATAGCCCAAGCCCCCCTAAGTGCGCATGTAGAGGAACGAGTATCCTCTGTTTGAGTTTGTAACAAGGAAGAATATCTCGAGGAGGGAACCTCAGAGTGGGCGGATCCTTCCTTTCCAGGATGGTTCAGGAGTTGCAATGTGGTGTGAGGGAGGTGACTTGTACATGTATCGTCCGGAGCAAGGTCATTACTAGGTCTTCTAAATCAACAGATTCACATACAACAAAGCACAAAATACAACATAAAATACATAGGCCTATACTCAAAAACACACACACGCATCACCGCCATAGCCACGCCCCTTCTGTGTGCGCGATGAGGGGGCGTGGCTTTGGCGTCGCCGCCATTGGCGCGACGAGGGGTGTGTGTGTGTGTGCGTGTGTGTGTCCACACATAAACAAGCGGGACAAAAACTGCTTAGTCATTGTCATGCAAATTTAATGAGCTAATACGGTTTGGACCCCTCTCATTTCGAGGCTCATAAATCAATAAGTATAAGTCCCTTTGTTTCCATAGTTACATATATGTGACCGTCACGAGTGTAGCTACATTTTGATGTATAGATTACGTATGTGGAGTTAATATTGTGGGCGGGATGGCAGTTTTAAAAATGGCGTGATCAGTGGTGAAATCCGTCTGTTGCAGGAGGGTGACAGCTTGAAACTGCGTGAAAATACGGGCTTTGGGCTCTGCAATGATGTTACTTCTAGGCTCATAAATCCAAAAGTATAAGTCTGTTTGTTTCCATAGTTACATATATGTGACCGTCACGAGTGTAGCTTACATTTTGATGTATAGATTACGTATGTGGAGTTAATATTGTGGCGGGATGGCAGTTTTAAAAATAGATTGTGGGTTTTTTTTTTTCGTCTGCCTCCACGCTCTAACCTGACGTCACCCGCTCTGAGCGGCGCAATACACACCCATGTTAAAACTGTCTGAGGAAGCTGAAAAATCAATTAAGTCTGAACTGTAATTGTGTCAAAAGTATGAATGTTATGAAAATTGTGAAATCATGTGTGAATTCATCCAAGTTTCCTGAACGTTTTAATGTTTGAATGGAGTTCTACCTGAATGTATGACTGAATGGGAAGAGGTTGAATATGAGTGGTTTTGGACACATTTTGAACACTCACCCCCATTCATTTCAATGGGGCAAAAATGCTGTTTAATGTTGAATATTTTCGGAAAGTTAATAATGGTATGTACAAACAAATTAGTAGCACTCGATTCCCGGTCAAGGCGCACGTTTTGATGTATTTTTTGCGTGTGTGCTGGCAACGCTGCGAGACTAGTTCCGCGCCGAAATAACGGCGGAAGAATAATAATAAAAAAGGGATAAGTATGATGGAGAGTAATAGTGTGCTTTGCCATTGCAAAGGCACCCTAATAATTATGACTGACTCAAGACCCACCTGTTCAGTTCACCTGGACTCTGCATAACCCCCCACCCGCTCGCCCTCCCCCAGATACTTCAGAGTTGGAATCGCCTTCCCTCTCTTAACCCTAGCACTAACTTGTACGTCTTTGCACTAAATATAGTACTTAGCATTGCTTAGCATATTGTATGTTCTTAGATGTTGGTAAAGCACTCAGAATGGCGTTTTCTGCTCTTATCCCAGCTACAATGCAGGCAGCCTAGCAATTGTCAAACTTGTTCCTATAAGCCTTGCAACTATGAATGCTTGACAACTGTACTATATTATTAGGGTGCCTTTGCAATGCAAAGCACACTATTACTCTCCTGCATACTTATTATTATTCTTCCGTACATTTTTCGGCACGCTACTAGTCTCACAGCGTTGCCAGCCACCACGCAAAAAAGACATCAAAAACATGTGCCTTGACCAGGAATAGCGTGCTACTACTTTTTTATACATACCATTCATACTTTCCGAAAATATTCAACATTTAACAGCATTTTTGCCTCATTGAAAGAATGGGGGTGAGTGTCAATATGTGTTCCAAGAAACCATCCATAGGTTCAACGCGTCTTCCCATTTCATTTAATTCTATTGTACATTCAGAGTAGAAACTCATTCAAACATTAAAACGTGTTCAGGACCACTTGGATGAATTGGAATTAGAATTGTGCATAACATTCATACTTTGACACCAATTACAGTCCAAACTTAATTGATTTTTGCAAGCCTCCTCAGACACTTTAACATGGGTGTGTATTGGGTGAGTTAGAGCAGGTGACGTCACCGTTACAGCGTTGAGCAGACGAAAAAAAAAAAAAAATCTATTTTTAAAACTGCCATCCCGCCCACAATATTAACTCCACATACGTAATCTATACATCAAAATGTAGCTACACTCAGTACTCATATTGCCGCCATTTTCTCGCAGGGAACGTTCGAGAGCACCCCCAGAAGGGGCGTGGCTATGGCGGTGACACCATAGCCACGCCCCCTCGTCGCGCCAATGGCGGTGACGCCGTAGCCACGCCCCCTCGTCGCGCCAATGGCGGTGACGCCGTAGCCACGCCCCCTCGTCGCGCCAATGGCGGTGACGCCGTAGCCACGCCCCCTCGTTGCCACGCCCCCTCGTCGCGCCTTTTTGCGTCCAACATCCAGGTATTTAAAGTTAGGCTGGGCAATAATTGAATATTATTGTTTATTGTGTTTAAATGGTATTGTATCATCATGAAATGTAGGTATCAAGTTATTGTGATAACCAGTTTTACAGTCTAACCTCGTTACAATGACAGCATTATGCCCTTTAGGATCCAAATGGTTGAGGTTTGGAAAAATGTTAAATTCATAAGAATATTTTGATATTTAATTGATATTGTCATGTCCTCATGATAATTGTGATGTGAACTTTTACATATTGCCCAGCCCTAATTTAAACATGCATTATGTAGGATTTCACTGCATATCCTGTATGTGTATGTGACCATTAAAGTTCTTGAATCTTGAGACATCTCGCGGTGACGTTGCTGATTGCAACCCACAGAATCTCCTGAATTTACGTCAGAAGACAACGTTGGTTTTCTGCATTGATGAGATATGTGCCCATGCTGTCACGAGCCATATAGTTTATTCTTAATTGCTTCTCTTTACAGGTTGCCAAGCCTCCCAAATTGCACCAGTCAACGATACAGAAGATCCTCAGGAACTCCCCGACCGACTAGAGATCACGAGACTGAGTAAGCAAAGTCCAGGTTTAACCCTGGTGTAACACTTAGCTCCAGCTACACGCCACTAAAGTGGTTCTTCTAGGGCTCTCCAACTCAGGACAACTGGCAGGATGTTGAATAATCAGGTTTATTGCAGCGTTTTGTAATAATGGCCGGACAGAGCAGGTCCGTACGTTAGCAAGCAAGCCACTCTCTTTGAGTGCTTCCCGTTTTTGTGGGTGGTTTTTGGAGGGGTATTTGTTAACGTTTTATAACTATGTTGCATTAATAGTAGCCTAAACTATGAATACATACTCAATATATTGTGCAAATATGATTATTACTACCTGGATGAGGTCTAAAAAATAAGCCACTTGCGCGGATGTAGATGAATTGTAGTGGAACGCCACGGAGGATCTAAGAGACGAGACGCGGAGTTGGTAGTTGTATTGTTGCTCTGTGGCCCAGACACCACCCAGAGTTCTACCTTTATACCCTCATGGCAGAACATAACGTTCCTCATAATGCCCCTCCGGCCCCCTACGTCATCTTGCGTTGGCCATGTAGTTGGCCCCCCCTACGTCATCTGCGAGCCATTGTGGTGGCCATGTGGTGGCCCCCCTACGTCATCTGCGTGGCCATGTGGTGGCCCCCCTACGTCATCTGCGTGGCCATGTGGTGGCCCCCCTACGTCATCTGCGTGGCCATGTGGTGGCCCCCCTACGTCATCTGCGTGGTCATGTGGTGGCCCCCTACGTCATCTGTGAGGCCATGTGGTGGCCCCCCTACGTCATCTGTGAGGCCATGTGGTGGCCCCCCTACGTCATCTGTGAGGCCATGTGGTGGCCCCCCTACGTCATCTGCTGGCCATGTGGTGGCCCCCCTATGTCATCTGTGAGGCCTTGTGGTGGCCCCCCTACGTCATCTGTGAGGCCATGTGGTGGCCCCCCTACGTCATCTGTGAGGTCATGTGGTGGCCCCCACTACGTCATCTGTGAGGCCATATGGTGGCCCCGCCCCCACCTGGCCTACAGAATGTAACGAAGATGGATCTTTTTTCTTCATGAGAATTTCAACAGAATGGACGTTTCCACACTGTCAGTCACGTGGAGAATAATAACCAATAAGATTGCCTGATTTCTTAAGACCACGCCCCTTGCAACAGAGCCGCCATGATGTCCCACAAACAAAGTCCTCCAGTTTGCAGGACTTGTTTTTAATACATGGATAGCGCTTATGTATTTTAAATTTGGACAACTACATATGGCCTCATAGAGACATTATTATTAAAAAAATGCCTGAAAACTTTTGAAAATCATTTCCTTCTACTTTAGTCATTATTGATGGTACTGAATGTAAGACCCAGGTGTCATCTGCACTGGCTTTACAGAGTCAGCTTTATAGTGACTATAAGTCAAGCACAACCCTCAAAGCATTGACTGGATGTGATCCAAGTGGGTCTGTCATTTTTGTGTCTGAGTTATTTACAGGTGCTGTAACTGATAAGGCAATTACTGAACGCAGTGGTTTTTATGATGTACTTAAAACACTGAAAGTTCACAAGTGCAACAATCAAATGGTTGATAGCGACTCCACACATCAATTTACAGCAGCGCCGACACAAAAAGCTACAAAGCTCGCTAATGAGTTAAAATTCAAAGGTTTATTTGTCACCTATTTCAGTGTACAGGTACATTGAGCAGTGAAATGTTTTTTTCGCTCGGACCAGATTGCTACCGCGCCATCGTGTGATTAGCATAGCTAGGTGATTAGCCCATTGTAGCTAGTAGTTAGCAGATCTTAGGCTTATTTTCATTGTAAACACATCACTAACGTACTCACCCTGCTTTACATGTGCAGTAGGACTCCACGATTTTGTCCTGACGAATTTCAATGTGGAGTTTGTGAGGCGTTTGTGTCTTCCGCATAGATCGCCAACACTTAGCATCAAGTTTTATGTTGTCGTCTGCTCCGTCCGAAATCCGAATGTCATGGATATATCCTTGTGTCAAATAGTTCAGGCCTTTCTGTAGAACTCTCTTAGATAAAGTAGCGGCATTTGGCAAATAACATACAGCGATATTGTCAGGAATCCTTGAGAGAGAATCATCAGCAGGGGGGCGTTGTTCAGTGGCCATTACTAACATGCTGCAGAGCTGTGGGAAAGCTTGGGGGACATAGCAACAGTAACTAGGGGGGGCGGGACTTGCCGCTTGAATAGGGAAAGGTCCATTGCTGCATGTTCTTCATAGAAATAAAACATTTGTATGCGATAAAATAGCATTGTTCTGTTGCATTTATTTATATAGGCCTAGCATTAAATTAGTATTAAAAGGCATTTCCGGTTTCTACGGGAATCCCGGGATTTCCCGGGAAGGGGCTCTATAATCCCGGGATTTAAAAAGGGTCAGATTCGGGAGCCTCCATCTCTCATGTATGTTGTGATCATGTGTCTGGTTGGGTTTTGTTTTTGTTGTGTTTTTTTACAGGACTGTGGGAAGAAGATGGCAAATGAGAGATAATTAACTCATCCGGAGGTGTTGTCTGCTCTCCAAGAGGATCAGAGGTTACCATGTACGCCTACTATACATACCATAGGAAAGACCCCAGAGACACAGTCCAGGAAGAACAGTTCACTAAAGTAGACAACGGCAGAGATATTGATCTGCTAAGAGATCCAGACAGAGAGCATGTTAGATACAACTGTGGAGAGAGAAGCTGTACTGAGTCCACATGTACAGGATGGTGTGTCCTGAGGATCAGAGACCTGAGACAGAGTGACTCTGCAGAGTACAGACTTGTTGTTCTAACAAACCAGGATGAGAGACTTACTGCACCTGTAGTGACGCTGACTGTGACAGGTAACCACTGATTACTGCTTAGTGTGTGTGTGCGTGCGCGCATGTGTGTACGCGCGTGTGTGTGCGTGCGCGCATGTGTGTGTGCGTATGTGTGTGTGCGTAACGCGGTGTGCGTGTACGCGCTGCGCCGTGTATGTGTGTGTGTGTGCCGCGCGTGTGTGCGTGTGCGGCGTACGTATGTATGTGTGTGTGCGCGCGGCGTGTGTATGTGTGCGTGCCGGTGTGTGTGCGTGCGTGCGCCGTGTATGTGCGTGTTTGGTGCGTGTGTGTGTGCGTGTGTGTGGCGTGCGGCGTCATGTTGTGTGCGTGTGCCGTGTGTGTGTGTGTATGTGTGTGGTGTGTGTGCGTGCGTGTGTGCGTGACGTGTGTGTGTGTGTGTGTGGTGCGTGTATGTGTATGTCTGTATGTATGTGTGTGTATGTGTGTGCATGTGCGTGTGTGCGCCCGTGTGTGTGCGCGCGCCCGTATTTATGTATGTATGTATGTATGTGTGTATGTGTGTGTGTGTGTGTGTGTGTGTGTGTGTTCTTGGAGGTCTCATGAGGTTTATTTTAATGTACATGTGTGTCATGTGTTCTCACTCCCAGGTGATCTCCAGGTGAAGGTGTCCTCTCCTTCCTCTACCAGTCAAACGTCTGCAGTCCTGACATGTGACAGTACATGTAGTCCAGATGGGGACACTATCTACCTCTGGTACAAGAATGGACAGACTGTAGGACGAGGAAAGCAATACTCTGACTCAATTAATTCTGAAGACAGATATTCATGTTCTGTTAAAGGACGCTATAGTGTCCCCTCTCCTTCAGTGTGTAAGTCAACTCCACAGTACACTGACATCATGTCACAATAAAGAAGTACATGTAGATTTAGTATGAACACATTCAAACATGTGCTGTTTTGTATAATGAATTAAATGTACATTTTTACATGTTTGACCTGTAGATGGACCTAAAGACACATCGGTGTCATCAAGTCCCTCTGGTGACATAGAGGAGGGCAGCTCAGTGACTCTGAACTGCAGCAGTGATGCTAACCCAGCAGCTCAGTACACCTGGTTCAAGGTGAACACAGATCATTCCAGCAGGAAGATGAACCAGGGACAACAAATCATCTTTAACCGCATCCTGTCTTCAGACTCTGGACAATATATCTGTGAAGCTCAGAATGAGCTCGGGACAAAATCTGTCCCTGTCTCCATTGATGTGAAATGTGAGTAAAACACGTTTGACATCACGTACAACAGATCTTAAACTTCAACATCGGACACATGAATTCATGATTTAACATGGTTTTATCATGTGACCTGTAGATGGACCGAAGGACATATCGGTGGCGTCAAGACCCTCTGGTGACATAGAGGAGGGCAGCTCAGTGACTCTGAGCTGCAGCAGTGATTTCTGCATTGATGAGATTATGTGCCCATGCTGTCACGAGCTATATAGTTTACCTTAATTGCTTCCTCTTTATCAGGTTACCAAGCCTCCCAAATTGCACCAGTCAACGACACAGAAGATCTCCAGGAACTCCCCGACCGACTAGAGATCACGTCTCTGGGTAAGCAAAGTCCAGGTTTAACCCTGATGTTAACACTTAGCTCCAGCTACACACCACTAAAGTGGTTCTTCTAGGGCTCTCCAACTCAGGACACTGGCACGATGTTGAATAATCAGGTTTATTGCAGCGTTTGTAATAATGGCCGACAGAGCAGGTCGTAACTCTTCATGTATGTTGTGATCATGTGTCTGGTTGGGGTTTTGTTTTTGTTGTGTTTTTTACAGGACTGTTGGAAGAAGATGGCATGAGAGATATTAACTCATCCGGAGGTGTTGTCTGCTATCCAAGAGGATCAGAGGTTACCATGTACGCCTACTATACATACCATAGGAAAGACCCCAGAGACACAGTCCAGGAAGAACAGTTCACTAAAGTCGACAACGGCAGCGATATTGATCTGCTAAGAGATCCAGACAGAGAGCATGTTAGATACAACTGTGCAGAGAGAAGCTGTACTGAGTCCACATGTACAGGATGGTGTGTCCTGATGATCAGAGTCATGAGACTGAGTGACTCTGCAGAGTACAGACTTGTTGTTCTAACAAACCAGGATGAGAGGCTTACTGCACCTGTACTGATGCTGACTGTGAGAGGTAACCACTGATTACTGCTTAGTGTGTGTGTGTGTGTGGATGTCTCTGGAAAACAGAAATCACATTTCAAACACTGATAACAAAGTGTGTGTATGTGTGTGTTTTAAAGCAACAATTACCTGTCACATGAATGGACAAAAAGGTGGAATTATGACGTCCGATTGCATTACGAGCCTGACAGTAATAGTTTCCTCCAAGCTCAGATGTGATATTAGTGATGGTGTAGTTCTGTCCTGACTCCCCCACTGAGTCTTCATGTTCCTTGAACCAGGTGTACTGAGCTGCTGGGTTAGCATCACTGCTGCAGCTCAGAGTCACTGAGCTGCCCTCCTCTATGTCACCAGAGGGACTTGATGACACCGATGTGTCCTTAGGTCCATCTACAGGTCACATGATAAAACCATGTTAAATCATGAATTCATGTGGCCGGCGTTGAACTTTAAGATCTGTTGTACGTGATGTCAAACGTGTTTTACTCACATTTCACATCAATGGAGACGGGGACAGATTTTGTCCCGAGCTCATTCTGAGCTTCACAGATATATTGTCCAGAGTCTGGAGACAGGATGCGGTTAAAGATGATTTGTTGTCCCTGGCTCATGTTTCTGAGGGAATGATCTGTGTTCACCTTGAACCAGGTGTACTGAGCTGCTGGGTTAGCATCACTGCTGCAGTTCAGAGTCACTGAGCTGCCCTCCTCTATGTCACCAGAGGGACTTGACGACACCGATGTGTCCTTAGGCCCATCTACAGGTCAAACATGTAAAAATGTACATTTCATTCATTATACAAAATAGCACATGTTTGAATGTGTTCATACTAAATCTACATGTACTTCTTTATTGTGACATGATGTCAGTGTACTGTGGAGTTGACTTACACACTGAAGGAGAGGAGAACCTATGGTGTCCTTTAACAGCACATGAATATCTGTCTTCAGAATTAATTGAGTCAGAGTATTGCTTTCCTTGTCCTACAGTCTGTCCATTCTTGTACCAGAGGTAGATAGTGTCCCCATCTGGACTACATGTACTGTCACATGTCAGGACTGCTGACGTTTGATTGGTAGAGGAAGGAGAGGACACCTTCACCTGGAGACCTGGGAGTGAGAACACATGACACACAAGTACATTAAAATAAACCTCATGAGACCTCCAAGAACACACACACACACACACACACACACACACACACACACACACACACATACATACACACACACGCACGCACGCACACAGACACACGCACACACACACATACATACACACACATGCACACACACACACATACATACATACACGCGCGCGCACACACACATACACACGCACGCACGCACGCACACACACACACACACGCACACACACACACGCACGCACACACATACATACACACACATGCACACACACACACACATACATACTGTACATACACACGCACGCACGCAGACAGACACGCGCACGCACGCACATACACACACACGGACGCACATATGCGCACACGCACACACATATGCACACACACGCACACACACACGTACACACACACGCATGCGCGTACACGCACAAACGCGCGCGCACACACACATATGCACACACACATGCGCGCACGCACACACACGCGCGTACACACATGCGCGCACGCACACACACACTAAGCAGTAATCAGTGGTTACCTGTCACAGTCAGCGTCGCTACAGGTGCAGTAAGTATCTCATCCTGGTTTGTTAGAACAACAAGTCTGTACTCTGCAGAGTCTCTCTGTCTCAGGTCACTGATCCACAGGTAACACCGTCCCGTACATGTGGACTCAGTACAGCTACTCTCTATACAGTGGTGTCCAACACGCTCTCTGAAGTATGGATCTCTTATCAGATCAATATCGCTGCCGCTGTCGAATTTAGTGACCTGTACTTCCTGGACTGTGTATCTGGGGTCTTTCCTATGGTATGTATAGGAGGCGTCCATGCCAACCACTGATCCTCTTGGAGAGCAGACAACACCACCTCCGGATGAGTTAATATCTCTAAAGCCATCTCCATCCCGCAGTCCTGTAAAAAACACAACAAAAACAAAACAACAACCAGACACATGATCACAACATACATGAAGAGATGGAGGCTCCCGAATCTGACCCTTTTTAAATCCCGGGATTATAGAGCCCCTTCCCGGGAAATCCCGGGATTCCCGTAGAAACCGGAAATGCCTTTTAATACTAATTTAATGCTAGGCCTATATAAATAAATGCAACAGAACAATGCTATTTTATCGCATACAAATGTTTTATTTCTATGAAGAACATGCAGCAATGGACCTTTCCCTATTCAAGCGGCAAGTCCCGCCCCCCCTAGTTACTGTTGCTATGTCCCCCAAGCTTTCCCACAGCTCTGCAGCATGTTAGTAATGGCCACTGAACAACGCCCCCCTGCTGATGATTCTCTCTCAAGTATTCCTGACAATATCGCTGTATGTTATTTGCCAAATGCCGCTACTTTATCTAAGAGAGTGCTACAGAAAGGCCTGAACTATTTGACACAAGGATATATCCATGACATTCGGATTTCAGACGGAGCAGATGACAACATAAAACTTGCGTGTTGGCGATCTATGCGGAAGACACAAACGCCTGAAAAACTCCACATTGAAATTCGTCAGGACAAAATCGTGGAGTCCTACTGCACATGTAAAGCAGGGTGAGTACGTTAGTGATGTGTTTACAATGAAAATAAGCCTAAGATCTGCTAACTACTAGCTACAATGGGCTAATCACCGAGCTATGCTAATCACACGATGGCGAGGTAGCAGTCTGGTGAAGTCCGAGTGAAAAAAAAAGTTCACTGCTCAATGTACCTGTACACTGAAATAGGTGACAAATAAACCTTTGAATTTTAACTCATTAGCGAGGTTTGTAGCTTTTTGTGTCGGCGCTGCTGTAAATTGATGTGTGGAGTCGCTATCAACCATTTGATTGTTGCACTTGTGAACTTTCAGTGTTTTAAGTACATCATAAAAACCACTGCGTTCAGTAATTACCTTATCAGATACAGCACCTGTAAATAACTCAGACACAAAAATGACAGACCCACTTGGATCACATCCAGTCAATGCTTTGAGGGTTGTGCTTGACTTATAGTCACTATAAAGCTGACTCTGTAAAGCCAGTGCAGATGACACCTGGGTGTTACATTCAGTACCATCAATAATGACTAAAGTAGAAGGAAATGTTTTCAGGCATGTTTTTAATAATAATGTCTCTATGAGGCCATATGTAGTTGTCCAAATTTAAAATACGTAAGCGCTATCCATGTATTAAAAACAAGTCCTGCAAACTGGAGGACTTTGTTTGTGGGACATCATGGCAGCTCTGTTGCAAGGGGCATGGTCTTAAGAAATCAGGCAATCTTATTGGTTATTATTCTCCGCGTGACTGACAGTGTGGAAACGTCCATTCTGTTGAAATTCTCATGAAGAAAAAAAAATCCATCTTTGTTACATTCTGTAGGCCAGGTGGGGGCGGGGCCACCACATGGCCTCACAGATGACGTAGGGGGCCACCACATGGCCTCACAGATGACGTAGGGGGCCACCACATGGCCTCACAGATGACATAGGGGGGCCACCACATGGCCACGCAGATGATGTAGGGGGGCCACCACATGGCTGCGCAGATGACATAGGGGGGCCACCACATGGCCATGCAGATGACGTAGGGGGGCCACCACATGGCCATGCAGATGACGTAGGGGGGCCACCACATGACCACGCAGATGACGTAGGGGGGCCACCACATGGCCACGCAGATGACGTAGGGGGGCCACCACATGGCCACGCAGATAACGTAGGGGGGCCACCACATGGCCACGCAGATGACGTAGGGGGCCACCACATGGCCTTGCAGATGACGTAGGGGGGCCACCACATGGCCGCGCAGATGACGTAGGGGGCCACCACATGACCACGCAGATGACGTAGGGGGGCCACCACATGGCCACGCAGATGACGTAGGGGGGCCACCACATGGCCTCGCAGATGACGTAGGGGGGCCACTACATGGCCACGCAGATGACGTAGGGGGCCGGAGGGATTATGAGGAACGTTATGTTTGCCATGAGGGTATAAAAGGTAGACTCTGGGTGGTGTCTGGGCCACAGAGCAACAATACAACTACACTCCGCGTCTCGTCTCTTTAGCTC
This sequence comes from Coryphaenoides rupestris, assembly GCA_002895965.2. Lineage (NCBI taxonomy): Eukaryota > Metazoa > Chordata > Actinopteri > Gadiformes > Macrouridae > Coryphaenoides > Coryphaenoides rupestris. The sequence continues at coordinate 114,016 of PIJE02000433.1, forward strand.
CTCCGTGGCGTTCACTACAATTCATTACATCCGCGCAAGTGATTATTTTTAGACCTTCTCCAGGTAGTAATAATCATATTTGCACAATATATTGAGTATGTATTATTAGTTTAGGCTACTATTAATGCAACATAGTTATAAAACGTTAACAAATACCCCCTCCAAAAAACCCACAAAAAACGGGAAGCACTCAAGAGAGTGCTTGCTTGCTACCATGTACGACCTGCTCTGTCGGCCATTATTACAAACGCTGCAATAAACCTGATTATTCAACATCCTGCCAGTGTCCTGAGTTGGAGAGCCCTAGAAGAACCACTTTAGTGGCGTGTAGCTGGAGCTAAGTGTTACACCAGGGTTAAACCTGGACTTTGCTTACTCAGTCTCGTGATCTCTAGTCGGTCGGGGAGTTCCTGGAGATCTTCTGTATCGTTGACTGGTGCAATTTGGGAGGCTTGGCAACCTGATAAAGAGGAAGCAATTAAGATAAACTATATGGCTCGTGACAGCATGGGCACATAATCTCATCAATGCAGAAAACCAACGTTGTCTTCTGACGTAAATTCAGGAGATTCTGTGGGTTGCAATCAGCAACGTCACCGCGAGATGTCTCAAGATTCAAGAACTTTAATGGTCACATACACATACAGGATATGCAGTGAAATCCTACATAATGCATGTTTAAAATTAGGGCTGGGCAATATGTAAAAGTTCACATCACAATTATCATGAGGACATGACACAATATCAATTAATATCACAATATTCTTATGAATTTAACATTTTCAAACCTCACATTTGGATCCTAAGGGCATATGCTGTCATTGTAACGAGGTTAGACTGTAAAACTGGTTATCACAATAACTTGATACCTACATTTCATGATGATACAATACCATTTAAACACAATAAACAATAATATTCAATTATTGCCCAGCCTAACTTTAAATACCTGGATGTTGGACGCAAAAAGGCGCGACGAGGGGGCGTGGCTAAGAGGGGGCGTGGCTACGGCGTCACCGCCATTGGCGCGACGAGGGGGCGTGGCTACGGCGTCACCGCCATTGGCGCGACGAGGGGGCGTGGCTATGGCGTCACCGCCATTGGCGCGACGAGGGGGCGTGGCTATGGTGTCACCGCCATAGCCACGCCCCTTCTGGGGGGGCTCTCGAACGTTCCCTGCGAGAAAATGGCGGCAATATGAGTACTGCTTGAAACGGATTGGCTGGACTCCTGTGACTTCGAGGCTCATAAATCCAAAAGTGTAAGTCCGTTTGTTTCCATAGTTACATATATGTGATCGTCACAAGTGTAATATTGTGGGCGGGATGGCAGTTTTAAAAATATATATTTTTTTTTTTCGTCTGCTCTACGCTGTAACGGTGACGTCACCTGCTCTAACTCACCCAATACACACCCATGTTAAAGTGTCTGAGGAGCTGAAAAATCAATTAAGTTTGGACTGTAATTGTGTCAAAAGTATGAATGTTATGACAATTCTAATTCCAATTCATCCAAGTGTCCTGAACGTTTTAATGTTTGAATGGAGTTTCTACCTGAATGTATGAATGAATGGGAAGAGGTTGAATATGAGTGGTTTTGGACACATTTTGAACACTCAGCCTCATTCATTTCAATGAGGCAAAAATGCTGTTAAATGTTGAATATTTCGGAAAGTATGAATGGTATGTATAAAAAAAAGTAGTAGCACTCTATTCCTGGTCAAGGCACATGTTTTGATGTCTTTTTTGCGTGTGTGCTGGCAACGCTGTGAGACTAGTAGCGTGCCGAAAAATGTACGGAAGAATAATAATAAGTATGCAGGAGAGTAATAGTGTGCTTTGCATTGCAAAGGCACCCTAATAATAATAGTACAGTTGTCAAGCATTCATAGTTGCAAGGCTTATAGGAACAAGTTTCACAATTGCTAGGCTGCCTGCATAGTAGCTGGGATAAGAGCAGAAACGCCATTCTGAGTGCTTTACCAACATCTAAGAACATACAATATGCTAAGCAATGCTAAGTACTATTATTTAGTGCCAAGACGTACAAGTTAGTGCTAGGGTTAGGAGAGGGAAGGCGATTCCAACTCTGAAAGTATCTGGGGGAGGGCGAGGCGGGTGGGGGTTATGCAGAGTCCAGGTGAACTGAACAGGTGGGTCTTGAGTCAGTCATAATTATTAGGGTGCCTTTGCAATGCAAAGCACACTATTACTCTCCATCATACTTATCTTTTTTATTATTATTCTTCCGCCGTTATTTCGGCGCGGAACTAGTCTCGCAGCGTTGCCAGCACACACGCAAAAAATACATCAAAACGTGCGCCTTGACCGGGAATCGAGTGCTACTACTTTGTTTGTACATACCATTATTACTTTCCGAAATATTCAACATTTAACAGCATTTTTGCCCCATTGAAATGAATGGGGGTGAGTGTTCAAAATGTGTCCAAAACCACTCATATTCAACCTCTTCCCATTCAGTCATACATTCAGGTAGAAACTCCATTCAAACATTAAAACGTTCAGGAAACTTGGATGAATTCACACATGATTTCACAATTTTCATAACATTCATACTTTTGACACAATTACAGTTCAGACTTAATTGATTTTTCAGCTCCTCAGACAGTTTAACATGGGTGTGTATTGCGCCGGTCAGAGCGGGTGACGTCAGGTTAGAGCGTGGAGCAGACGAAAAAAAACCCCACAATCTATTTTTAAAACTGCCATCCCGCCCACAATATTAACTCCACATACGTAATCTATACATCAAAATGTAGCTACACTCGTGACGGTCACATATATGTAACTATGGAAACAAACAGACTTATACTTTTGGATTTATGAGCCTAGAAGTAACATCATTGCAGAGCCCAAAGCCCGTATTTTCACGCAGTTTCAAGCTGTCACCCTCCTGCAACAGACGGATTTCACCACTGATCACGCCATTTTAAAACTGCCATCCCGCCCACAATATTAACTCCACATACGTTATCTATACATCAAAATGTAGCTACACTCGTGACGGTCACATATATGTAACTATGGAAACAAAGGGACTTATACTTATTGATTTATGAGCCTCGAAATGAGAGGGGTCCAAACCGTATTAGCTCATTAAATTGCATGACAATGACTAAGCAGTTTTTGTCCCGCTTGTTTATGTGTGGACACACACACGCACACACACACACACCCCTCGTCGCGCCAATGGCGGCGACGCCAAAGCCACGCCCCCTCATCGCGCACACAGAAGGGGCGTGGCTATGGCGGTGATGCCGTAGCCACGCCCCCTCGCCAAACACAGAGAGACACACGTGTGTTTAGGGGGCGTTTATGCTGTGTGTGTGTGTGTGTGTTTTTGAGTATAGGCCTATGTATTTTATGTTGTGTTTTATGTTGTGCCAAAATGGTGCCAATCAAAATGGTGTCAAAATGGCGTCTGTGTTTGGCGTAATGGCGTGTGGTGGTGTAATATTTATAGACGCCAAAATGGCGCCAATCAAAATGGTGTCAATGGCGGTGACGCCATAGCCACGCCCCCTCGTCGCGCCAATGGTGGTGACGCCATAGCCACGCCCCCTCGTCGCTCATACAGAAGGGGCCACGCCCCCTCGCCAAACACAGAGACACACACACACGTGTGTTTAGGGGGCGTTTATGCTGTGTGTGTGTGTGTGTGTGTGTTTTTGAGTATAGGCCCCCGCCATAGCCACGCCCCCTCGTCGTGCACACAGAAGGGGCGTGGCTATGGAGATGACGCCATAGCCACGCCCCCACACACGTGTGAGAAGGGGTGTGGCCGTCATTTCATATAACACACAATCTATTTTTTGTCTGTATACTGTGTGTGTGTGTGTTTTTGAGTACAGGCCTATGTATTTTATGTTGTGTTTATGCTGTGTGTGTGCTTTGTGTATGTAGACCTAATTGTTGATTTAAGATCAAGACCTAGTAATGACCTTGCTAATACAAAAGTACAATTTTATTTTTAGGTATTGCTCATGAAACATTACTTCAAAGTACATACGTGTATCTCTCTACTCCTCTCCTACACATCTGTGTGTGTGTGTGTGTGTGTGTGTGTGTGTGTGTGTGTGTGTTATTGCTTGCTTAGTAGGCACCCTCAAAATTTCCCTGGAATTTTTCTAGTTACATGTTATAAACCATATGATTAAATAAAATAAAACAAACAATGTCCCCTCAAACTGTGACATAGTGGTCCAGTCCTCTACCCAAATTAGGTGCATCCTGTCTGTCTCCTGTATGTGTGTGTGTGTGTGTGTGTGTGTGTGTGTGTGTGTGTGTGGTGGGTTATGTGTGGAAGGGGGAGACAAGAGGGAGATGTGGTGTAATTATATTCACTTTGTTACACTTACATGACTCGTTTTCAACAAGTCAGCACATACCGGTACCTAAACTATAATGTCTGAATCTCGTCGGCACCAGATTCAGACACGGAGAGAAAAGAGTTACCTGGTCAACCAAACAGTGAGGCAGTGGTGTGGAAAGGAAGTTTTAACACGGATGAGAATGATTGATTGATGATTGATTTTACCGGAAGCATTGCAATAAGATAAGAAGATGTACTTATTCAAATAACAAGTTCTTTATTTAGCCTTGCATTGCAAACAACTAGAGATGATCTCCAAACAGCTGCCTCCTACTGCTGTGTATGAAGGGGTGGAGCTACCTACTACTGCTATCTATGAAGGGGTGGAGTTACCTACTCCTGTTGTGTATAAGGGGGTGGAGCTACCTACTACTGCATGTATCACTCATTTATTGGTTAAATATTTAGAACCCACAGACAGACGTAAAGGGTGACCAATAGCATTGCTTTATGAAAAGCTGACTTGGAGGTACAAGGTTTCCGCCCAACCGTGAAGATATAACTACCATACAGTGGCTGCCAAGTGTTCAGTTCTGCTGAACACTGCACCCACTACAGGTAATGTCCTTCTATTCTAGTGTATCATGCTTTTTATAAAAGACAGTTGTTATAATTGGCTCATTTTCATTTTCAGCATCGGCTTTACTGAGGAAAGCAAGAGGATAACTTTGAATTTGACAAAAAGGTAAGCCTCTATATTTCTGCTGTTATTATATTTGTGTTTTAATAGTGAATGTTGGATTTTACTCACAGTTTATCTTTTCAAGCATGGACACATGAAGAGGCTGTATAATGATGTCAGACTTCAGCAAATCTGAATGAATACAATACTTCAGGATTCATCTGTTAATTGTTAATCGTTGTTCATCTGGGATCAATCATTGCCTGTTTCTTTTACAAAGTTTGATCACCAATTTTATCTTGAAGCTCCTGCAACAACACAGAGTGATGAAGAGCCAGCGTGTGTGTCTGCTGCTGGTGATCGTCCTCTCCACCGCAGCGCTCTCTAGAGGACAAAGGTGGCAGAAATTCAGAAATCAGCATATCAATCGGAATATGAATAGGAATGACTGTGATACTGTCATGGAAGAAAGAGCCATCTCGGGACCCGGCAATACATGTAAACCGACCAACACCTTCGTCCTTGCTAATCCTGACCAGGTCCAGGCTGTCTGTAGGCGTGGCGGGCAGCCTTACTATAGAAATACTATAAGTAACGGACGCTTCATTATTATCAGGTGTCAGCGAACCTCCCCACCAGAGACCACACCGCCAAACTGCGAGTACAAGGCTCCCGCTGACATGTACTTAAATTATATTGTCGTGAGGTGTCAGAATCGTCTACCAGTGCATTGGGTCAGGACCGTTCCATAATAAATGAATGAAACGTCATTTGTAATGCATGTGATCACCAAATAAAACAAAGGCTGAACACTTTCTATGCTTGCATTCATGTATTGCCAGTAAACGATTCAAAAGGTTGAATTGAAAATTTGTGTGAGTATCAAGATCACTGTGGGGGGGCAGGGCCGGCTCTTTTCTTTGATCATGTATCAAAGAATACAAATAAATAATTGAATGTATAAATTATGAACAAAAGCTGTGCGATGGTAACGGTAAGAAAAAAATGAACAACAAACAAGACTCAAATAAATGTTCCAGTTGATGGGGTGTCTGCAGGCTGTAGAGTTGTGATAGTGCATGTTGTGCTTGTTGTGCAATTAAAACATACGTACATGCAAGTACATGCATGTACTTGCCACCAAAGTAATTTTGTTCTTAAGCGATGAGGACAACTCAGTTGTGTAATTCAACATGATTGGTCAAACTTGGTTAATAGGATCAAGGGCCTACTCTACTAAAAAATATATAGAGAGAATTGCTTTGCCTTCGTAGTATTGGCTAACCTCATATAGGTGAACATTTTACAGTTGATGTTTTTTATAATGATAATAGTTTGATAATTTTAGAAACATTTTTGTAATTCATTTATGAAGTACCTGTACGGTAACTCTGACCCTGGGGTACGAAAAGGAGTTTCTTTTTCCGCAGGCCATCAGGACTGTGAACTCTGAACTCACCAGGGCCCCCTACATAATTAGTACACAGTACATGCAGTCATAGTTTTACTACATAACTTATTACAGAAGTTATGACATATACATCAAACGTGGTCTGTACTCATTTTATTCTATTTTTTTTTCCTTCATATTTTTTTTATTCTTTATATTGCCTTGTTGTTTATGTGGCTATTTGTTAATATGCTGCTGTTTATATAAGCGCTTTCAACACCATTAAGCCTGCCCTGCTTGGGACTAAGCTTCTGGACATGCAGGTGGACGCTCCACTAGTGGCCTGGATTACCAACTACCTCACTGGTCGGCCACAGTATGTGAGGCTGCAGAGCAACATTTCAACACTATTGTGAGCAACACGGGAGCACCTCAAGGGACAGTCCTGTCTCCCTTCCTGTTCACACTCTACACCTCAAACTTCAGATACAGTGCCACCTGCAGATGTTTTCGGACGACTCTGCCATTGTGGGCTCTATCAGAAAGGGGCAGGAGTCTGAGTACAGGAGTGTGGTGGGGGGGGGGGGGGGGGGGGGGGGGGGGGGGGGGGGGGGTGGGGTCGGGTGGGGGTGTGAGGAGAGACAGGAGTGGTGTGGGCCGGACAGGGGCTGTGGCAATAATTTTGAAAAATAATAGCTCGCAGCAACATATTGAAAAAATTAACTATGAACTAGTTCATTTTTGGAACTGTGAACTTAGTTCAACATTTTTAATTATGAACTATGAACTGAACTAGTTCATTTTAAAATTTGTGAACTGAACTTTGAACTAGTTCATGTAGTACTTTCCCAACACTGAATATAATTACACCACATCTCCCTCTTGTCTCACACACACACACACACACACACACACACACTCACATACAGACAGGATGCACCTAATTTGGGTAGAGGACTGGATCACTAAGTCACAGTTTGAGGGGACGTTGTTTTATTTTATTTAATCATATGGGTTATAACATATGGAAGCCCATTTCTGCCACTTTAATTTTTTGGAATAATTATGACTTAACTATCTCATAATTATGAGAACATTAAGTCATAATTATGAGATACTAAGTCAGAATTATGAGATATTTCATAGCCTATTGACTGAAATTGCGTGCGACTGTGAGCTCATGAAAGTATCCTGTATAACTGGATTGCATTTATACAGCGCTTTTATCCAAAGTGCTTTACAGTTGCCTCACATTCACCCATTCATACACCGACGGCGGTGCCAACCATGCAAGGTAACAACCAACACGTCAGGAGCAGGTAGGGTCTTGCTCAGGGACACCTCGACACTTAGCTAGGTGGAGCTCAGGGATCGAACCAGCAACCTTCCAGTTGGCAGACAACCACTCTACCTCCTGAGCTACTGCCACCCCCTGTATCTTATTGTATTCTAGTCCAGGGGTTCCCAAAGGGGGTCGCGAGACGCCGAGGGGGGGTCGCGAGATGATTTTCAGAATCCTCTTAAATTTACTTTTTCGTCTGGCTTAACACCACAAGAGGGCGCCTGTATGAACGGTGGAGCATGGGTCCCAGCTCGCTGACCGCCTGACTGACCCTGACTGGTTAACAAGGCTAGCGTATTTGTCTTGCATATTTGACAGACTGAACGGACTTAACATGTCATTGCAAGGTGAAAACACAACCATCATGTCGCTGAATGATAAAAAATCTGCGCATTCAAGAAGAAAGTGGGTCGCTGGACTGCGCGAGTTGAAATGGGCAGGATTGATATGTTTCCTGAGCTGGAGGAATTCATGGAGGAAAATAATCTGAGTGTTAACACTGTGAAGAAGTCTATCACTACCCACCTTCAAGCCCTCCTGGAACACTTTAACAAGTATTTCCCAGAGGAAACAGCTCCGGAAAAATATGACTGGATAAGATCACCATTCACTGAAACGACCGCAAGTCATCTGTCATCCGACATGGAGGACGCACTGGTTGAACTGTCAAGTGACCGCACCTTAAAGACCGCTT
>PIJE02000433.1:122558-147558 GCA_002895965.2 Coryphaenoides rupestris
ATATTGCTGCCTCTCCTTCAACAAATGTACTCTTTGTAAGTCGCTTTGGATAAAAGCGTCTGCCAAATGCCCTAAATGTAAATGTAAATACATCATTCATTAATATGTGTACATTGTGTTTTGCATTTGTGTTTTATTCAGAGAAAATATGTAGTTATAGTTGAATAGGTAGACCAGACAAGCTCAGCTGAGTGTTTGCGTGCACAAAACTATACTATTATTATAACAACTTCCAAACTTTAACATTCCCAGAAAATGCACATTTTGCAAGAACAATTAAACAGTAAAACCACCTGGTGTCATATCACATGCTTACATCTTTACTGTTTTGGGAGATCAAAATACAAGATTCAAGATTCCTTTATTGCCATATGTATAACAAGTACAATGGATTGCTTACTCTCCATTCACTCCTGCAGTATTCTTCAAAACATAAATTATAAAAGAATTAAGTAGAAAGTATCATGATAAATTATAAGTGACCAGTACAGTACGCTACAGTAAGAGTGCCTGCGAGTTCCTAGTGTAATTGTAAGTCCAATAATAGTCAAGTAGTCCAAAAAGTCAACACAAACACAATACTAGTGGAGTGACTCGATGTATCCTGATGACAAATGTGCAGAAGGCCCTGTTTCTGGACTGAAGTCATCAACCAACTGGGGGCCAAAACAGGTCCAGGGCCAGCGACTTATATTATCTATAACACTACCTCTCATCTCCTCTCATCATCATGTGCAGTATTCTTAATGTCATGTCCAATAATATTAAACTTCAATGATGCCAATTGTTTTCGCTGTCGGAATATCTTATCTCGCCTACATATTTGTATATTTTGACTGTAAATTTGTAAATCCGTTAGTTTATTTTTATTATTCTGTTGTTTTCCATATTGTTTTATTGTACTGTATTGCTATGCAACCTGGCACAAGAATTTCCTTCGGGATTAATAAAGTTCTATCTATCTATCTGTCTTCTCAAAGATTGGAGGAGCGCGTCGTCAAGGAGTAACGTTCAACTGAGACGTTAGCCAGGCGCGTTCACAAGGCGGGGAGGTAAATCAGCCGCCCATTACTTTCCAAAGCAACTTCCATCCATCCCGTCACGTCACACACACACACGCACACACACACACTCGTGACATGGTGGCTTCCCCGTGGTATTTATTTATGTAAGGAGGTTTCATGAGGAGTCGTGTTGCAACATCTGTGACTTTTAAACACGTTTAAAATGAAGTAGTATCTAGTTCTTTTATCCCCCCCCACCAAAAGAGTCCTCATACTTATACCTGAGTGTGTGCGCGTGTGTGTGTGTTCATTGCAGACACTTCTACAAGCCGATGCTGAGGAAGGGGGTCAACAAGCTCATGTCCCAGACGGCCGTCTTCCTGGCGTCTGCCTTCTTCCACGAGGTACCCGTTTTGTCATCTGTTAAAGGGGAACTTTCCCACCGTTTTCTATATCAACCGGCTTTGCTATCGTTTCAATGTGGAGAAGACCTCTGTATTGTTTGAACTGTTATGTCCATCTCTCTCTGTGTCTCTCTGTCTTCCAGAACCTGGTGAGCATTCCTCTGAGGATGTTCAGACTGTGGGCCTTTATGGGCATGATGGCTCAGGTGTGTGTGACACACACACACACACACACACAGACACACTTTCTCTCTCTCTCACACTCACTACATGCAGACATACATGGTCTGTACTCACCTTATATTTTTTCATTCTATATTTTTTTCATATTTTTTAAATTTTTTATACTGGCTTTTATATATTTGTTATGTTATATACTGTATATATATTTTTTTACTGTAAATATAAATATATTGTAAATATATTCTGATCCCTCCAATTCAAGTTATGTTTAGTATTTTTTTGCACATTCCGCTGAGCATCGCCACTTTTCATTTCACTGCATATCCTGTATGTTGTGGCAGCCGGCCACCGAGGAGCATAAGAGGAGAGCGATGGAAGCATTATCCTGTCCCGGCATTCCCACTTTGGCCCCCAGAGGGAGCCTGTGAGACACGGCTGTCCTGCAGTCAGGACATAAATAGGAGAGGACCTGGGAAGTTGAGGTCGACGTGGAAGTGGTGGAAGTGGAAGAGGAAGAGGAAGAGGAAGAGGAGGAAGAGGAAGAAGAAGAAGAAGAAGAAGATGAAGTGGATGTGGACGTGGAGGAGGAGGAGGAGGAGGAGGAAGGGGAGGAGGAAGAGTTTAGATAAAGTCGCCGTGTGAGTTCTGCAGAAGTAAAAGAAGTGGCTGTGTGCCTTTACCTTTGAACGTCTTGTGTATGACCCTCGCCTGCCTGACTACCCTCCCGCCTGCCTCGCCCTGATCTGTATGAGACTTCATCCCGGTGTGATAACCCCTGCTTATGGACTACGACGAATCGATTGGATTACGGACTCGGCATTGCTATTAACCCGAAACTTTCCCTCCCCATTACAGTCTATAAAAGTTATATTTAATTGAAACCCTGGTGTGGAACTTGAAGTTATTATTTTCAGTCTTGTGAACACTCGTCACACCCTTGAGTGTGTCACATATGGTGGAGAATGCGGGCACAGGAATTCTGACTGAAAATAATAATTCACCCACACAAAGAATGGACACAAAGTATTTGGAGGCACTGCTCGCACAGATAGTCTCCGACGATCAACAGTAGCGGGCTCGCCATGAACAGTTCATGCAGGAGACCCAGAAATGGCTGCTGGACCAGCAGGCTTGCAATGAACAGTTCCTGCGGGTACAACAGGAGAACCTCCATCGGGCCTGGAAGGGGGCAGCCAAGCCTCAGGGCGCGGCTCTGGTCTTGGACCCCAAGCAGGCAGCAAGGGGCGCTGGAGCTCCAGGCCGGGCTCCAGAACCAGAAGGCTGAGTCTGCTGCCAGGGCTGACCCACAGGTCCAGGAGAGAGAGCGACTCCTCATCACTCTGCAGGAGCTGCAGGTGGAGAAGCAGAAGGCGGGCCGGGTGGAGGCCATAATGAAGGAGCTGGGGGGCATGCAGGCTAAAACCCAGAGTGGATACCAGGATCTGCAGGCAATGCAGAAGGAGCAGGAAGGCATGCAGATCAAGTTGAGGGAGCAGCTGGAGGGCCAGATCAGTCGGCTGCAGCAGGAGAATAGCATCCCGAGAGACGCCTTCAGCTCCGCGGCCAATCAGATGGAGAGCATGCACTCTGCAGAGCTGAAGAAGGTGCACTCTGAGTACTCGGGGCTGCGGGAGCAGCTGGATGCTGAGCAGAAGCGTAGCCGTGATCTGCAGCAGGCCTGGGAGCAGAGCCAGCAGGCCCACAGTGTGCTGCAGGAGGACTGCTACGGCAAGGAGACCGAGGTGTCGGGGCGCTGAGGCAGGACCTCAAGATGAGGGGGGGAGAAGCTTGCCCTGGCCCAGGAGGAGCTGGCAGCCAAGCAGAACCATCAGACGGGCCTGGAGAGCCAGATCCAAGACCTGGGGCAGAGCCGGGCCTCTCTGGAGCAGGAGCTGGCCGCACGAAGCCAGCAGCTCCAGCAGCAGGACCAAAACCTGCAGGAGCTGCAGAGACAACAGTGTGTCTCTACGGAGGAGCTGGGGAAAGAGAGGAGTCGGGGGGAGGAGCTGGTGAAGGCCCAGAGTGCGTTGGAAGGCTCCAGGTTGACCTCCGAACTCAAAGTGTTGACCGCGAAAAGCCAGAAGGAGCTGGCCGGCCTGCAGGAGGCCCAGCAGCGGTTGATCCAGAAGAAACTGGAGGTACAGGGCCAGCTGGAGGCAGCGCAGGCTGGCCTGCAGCAGGAGCAGCGGGAGCACCAGGCCACCCGGGATGCCGTAGCCCAGCAAGAGGAGCAGGCCCTGGGACAGGCCAAAGAGCTCCAGGCCCAGCTGGCTGTAGCTGAGCAGGCCATTGCGGAGAAGGATGCGGAACTGGAGCGCAGAGGCCTGGAGCTGCACAGGCTGAAGGAGCAGAGCACGCTGGACTCTGACTTGGCGAAGGGCCTGGCCGTGGATCTCCACAGGAGAGACGAGGAGATGGCCGACATGCTGGAGGACATGCGTCTGGCTCCGTCAGAGCAGAAGGAGACGCAGCAGCAGCAGGAGCAGCTGATCCAGAACTACATGCACAAAGTCAGCGCAGAGGGGGAGAAACTGCAGTCGGCCAAACAAGAGCTGCAGAACCAGCTGCTGGCCCTGCAGACGCAATTGGAGCAGCTGCAGGAGGAGACGTTCAGATTGGAGGCGGCTAAAGACGACTACAGCATCCGCTGCGAGGAGCTGGTACAGGAGCTGGTGGAGGCACGCTCCCAGAACGAGGAGCTGACCTCCCTGGCCGACGAGGCCCAGTCCCTCAAGGACGAGATGGAGGTGCTCAGGCATTCCACAGACAAGGTGTCCAAGCTGGAGGGGACGGTGGAATACTACAAGAAGAACCGGGATGAGGTGCCGCAGATGAACCGAGAGTAGGAGGTGCAGGTGAGCCGAGAGGAGGCTGCAGCAGACGAACCGGGAGGAGGTGCAAGCGGACGAACCGAGAGGAGGTGCAGGTGAGCCAAGAGGAGGTGCAGCAGACGAACCGAGAGGAGGTGCAGCAGACGAACCGAGAGGTGGTGCCCCAGATGAACCAAGAGGAGGTGCAGATGAGCCGGAAGGAGGTGCGGTATAAAGATGTACCTGCTCCAGAGTCGCCTGGAGAAAGACCAGAACTGCGGGGGATGGGAGTCCAGCCAGGAGAGAGTTGCAGTAGTCGATGTGAGTGATGATGAGTGCTAGATCTGCTGATATAGGATGTTGTAGAGAGCAATTCTAGAAGAACGGAACAGTTGGGTGTCCTCTGCGTAACAGTGATCGAAGCCGTGGGATGTACAGTAATTACAGAGCCTAGATGTCTGTATAAGGAGAATAGAAGGGGTCCTAGTACTGAGCCTTGGGGAACTCCGGTGTCAAGGGTGCTGGGTCTGGACAGGGAGCTATTCCATGTGATGTGATAGGTGTGATCTGTCAGGTAGAAAGTGAACCACCACAGCATGGATCCAGCAATGCCAAGCTCTAAGTGGACTCTCCAGAGTGGACAGGAGGATCTGGTGGTTCACTGTGTCAATTGCGGCAGAGAAGTCAAGAAGGATGAGCACAGCTGAGAAGGACGAGACTGGCCACACAGAGGGACTCAGTTACCGCAAGCAGGGCCGTCTCCGTAGAGGGACACAGCAAGTTCCAGGGTTTTGGAGAGGAATGAAAGGCGGGATATGGGTTTGTAGTGTCGGATGTCAGTGGTATCAAGGGTTGGTTTCTTGAAGAGCAGCTTGACTCTAGCAGTCTTGAAGGCGGTTGGAAACATGCCTGAATTGAGGGAGGTGTTGATTAAGGTAGTGAGGAAGGGCAGGATGTCACCTAACAGGGAGCTGGTCCAGGCCCTAGTCGGAGGAGGGGGTCTGGAAGAGCTCCAGAACCAGATCCAGGGCGGGGGGAGGAGCGCTGAGCCCCAGCCGGCCGCTAAAGCCGGCGTCCCGGCCCCCGGGGCTGACAAGGTCACCAATAAAGAGGCAGAGATGGGGGCTCCCCTGATGCCTGAGACCAGGGCCCAGGACGGCGTTCCCCCCGTCGCTACCAGCGGCAAGAAGAAGAAATCTGCCCAGAAGCAGAAGGCTGAGTCTGCTGCCAGGGCTGACCCACAGGTCCAGGAGAGAGAGCGACTCCTCATCACTCTGCAGGAGGAAGCCTCCCTCACCAAGGACCAAGTGAAGCAGCTCAGCCAGGAGCTGCAGGAGGAGAAGCAGAAGGCGGGCTGGGTGGAGGCCATAATGAAGGAGCTGGGGGGCATGCAGATCAAGTTGAGGGAGCAGCTGGAGGGCCAGATCAGTCGGCTGCAGCAGGCGAATAGCATCCTGAGAGACGCCTTCAGCTCCGCGGCCAACCAGATGGAGAGCATGCACTCTGCAGAGCTGAAGAAGGTGTGCTCTTAGTACTCAGGGCTGCGGGAGCAGCTGGATGCTGAGCAAAAGTGTAGCCGTGAGCTGCAGCAGGCCTGGGAGCAGAGCCAGCAGGCCCACAGCGTGCTGCAGGAGGACTGCTACGGCAAGGAGACTGAGGTTTCGGCACTGAGGCAGGACCTCAAGATGTGGGGGGAGAAGCTTGCCCTGGCCCAGGAGGAGCTGGCGGACAAGCGGACCCATCAGACAGGCCTGGAGAGCCAGATCCAAGACCTGGGGCAGAGCCAGGCCTCTCTGGAGCTGGAGCTGGCTGCATGAAGCCAGCGGCTCCAGCAGCAGGACCAGACCCTGCAGGAGCTGCAGAGACAACAGTGTGTCTCTACGGAGGAGCTGGGGAAAGAGGGGAGTCGGGGGGAGGAGCTGGTGAAGGCCCAGACTGCGTTGGAAGGCACCAGCTCCAGGTTGACCTCCAAACTCAAAGTGTTGACCGCGAAAAGCCAGAAGGAGCTGGCCGGCCTGCAGGAGGCCCAGCAGCGGTGGATCCAGCTGAAACTGGAGGTACAGGGCAAGCTGGAGGCAGCGCAGGCTGGCCTGCAGCAGGAGCAGCGGGAGCACCAGGCCACCCGGGATGCCGTAGCCCAGCGAGAGGCGCAGGCCCTGGGACAGGCCAAAGAGCTCCAGGCAAGGCTGGCTGTAGCTGATCAGGCAATCGCAGTGAAGGATGCGGAACTGGAGCGCAGAGGCCTGGAGCTCCACAGGCTGAAAGAGCAGAGCACGCTGGACTCTGACCGGGCGAAGGGCCTGGCCGTGGATCTCCACAGGAGAGACGAGGAGACGGCCGACCTCCGGGAGAAGCTGGCCGACTCCAAGCGACAGATCCAGCAGGTGATGGAGGACATGCATCTGGCTCTGTCAGAGCAGAAGGAGCGCAGCAGCAGCAGAAGCAGCTGATCCAGAACTACCTGCACAAAGTCAGCACAGAGGGGGAGAAACTGCAGGCGGCCAAACAAGAGCTGCAGAACCAGCTGCTGGCCCTGCAGACGCAACTGGAGCAACTGCAGGAGGAGACGTTCAGATTGGAGGCGGCTAAAGATGACTACGGCATCCGCTGCGAGGAGCTGGTACAGGAGCTGGTGGAGGCGCACTCCCAGAACAAGGAGCTGAACTCCCTGGCCGACGAGGCCCAGTCCCTCAAGGATGAGGAGGAGGTGCAGGTGAGCCGAGACAAGATGCTGCAGACGAACCGGAAGGAGGTAAAGGTGAGCCGAAAGGAGGTGCAGCGGACGAACCGAGAGGAGGTGCAGCGGACGAACCGAGAGGAGGTGCAGCAGACGAACCGAGAGGAGGTTCCCCCGGATGAACGGAGAGGAGGTGCAGATGAGCCGGAAGGAGGTGCGGTATAAGATGTACCTGCTCCAGAGCCGCCTGGAGAACGACCAGAACTGGCCGTTCGAGGAAGGGACCCCCCGGCGAAGAGAGAGACGCCCCACAAAGCGGGGAGGAAGCCGACATAGGGGACAGGTTCACCCTAAACCCCGCCGCCGACGTGGCCCCACTGGCAGAGCCCCTAGCTGGGAGATGCGGCTCGGCCCAGATAGAGGAGTTCTGCAGAAGTAAAAGAAGTGGCTGTGTGCCTTTACCTTTGAATGTCTGGGAAACCGTCTTGTGTATGACCCTCGCCTGCCTGACTACCCTCCTGCCTGCCTCACCCTGTAGCAGAGCCAGCAGGCCCACAGCGTGCTGCAGGAGGACTGCTACGGCAAGGAGACTGAGGTTTCGGCACTGAGGCAGGACCTCAAGATGTGGGGGGAGAAGCTTGCCCTGGCCCAGGAGGAGCTGGCGGACAAGCGGACCCATCAGACAGGCCTGGGAGAGCCAGATCCAAGACCTGGGGCAGAGCCAGGCCTCTCTGGAGCTGAGCTGCGCTGCATGAAGCCAGCGGCTCCAGCAGCAGGACCAGACCCCCTGCAGGAGCTGTGCAGAGACAACAGTGTGTCTCTACGGCAGGAGCTGGGGAAAGAGGGTGAGTCGGGGCGGAGGAGCTGTGAAGGCCCAGGACTGCGTTGGAAGGCACCAGCTTCCAGGTTGACCTCCAAACTCAAAGTGTTGACCGCGAAAAGCCAGAAGGAGCTGGCCGCCTGCAGGAGGCCCAGCAGCGGGTTGGATCCAGCTGAAACTGCGAGGTACAGGCAAGCTGGAGCAGCGCAGGCTGGCCTGCAGCAGGCAGCAGCGGAGCACCCAGGCCACCCGGGATGCCGTCTAGCCAGCCGATGAGGCGCAGGCCCTGGGACAGGCCAAAGAGCTCCAGGCAGGCTGGCCTGTAGCTGATCAGGCAATCGCAGTGAAGGATGCAGAACTGGAGGCGCAGAGGCCTGGAGCTCCACAGGCTGAAGAGCAGAGCACGCTGGACTCTGACCGGGCGAAGGGCCTGGCCGTGGATCTCCACAGGAGAGACGAGGAGACGGCCGACCTCCGGGAGAAGCTGGCCGACTCCAAGCGACAGATCCAGCAGGTGATGGGAGGACATGCATCTGGCTCTGTCAGAGCAGAAGAGCGCAGCAGCAGCAGAAGCAGCTGATCCAGAACTACCTGCACAAAGTCAGCACAGAGGGGGAGAAACTGCAGGGCGGCCAAACAAGAGCTGCAGAACCAGCTGCTGGCCCTGCAGACGCAACTGGAGCAACTGCAGGAGGAGACGTTCAGATTGGAGGCGGCTAAAGATGACTACGGCATCCGCTGCGAGGAGCTGGTACAGGAGCTGGTGGAGGCGCACTCCCAGAACAAGGAGCTGAACTCCCTGGCCGACGAGGCCCAGTCCCTCAAGGATGAGGAGGAGGTGCAGGTGAGCCGAGACAAGATGCTGCAGACGAACCGGAAGGAGGTAAAGGTGAGCCGAAAGGAGGTGCAGCGGACGAACCGAGAGGAGGTGCAGCGGACGAACCGAGAGGAGGTGCAGCAGACGAACCGAGAGGAGGTGCAGCAGACGAACCGAGAGGAGGTTCCCCCGGATGAACGGAGAGGAGGTGCAGATGAGCCGGAAGGAGGTGCGGTATAAGATGTACCTGCTCCAGAGCCGCCTGGAGAACGACCAGAACTGGCCGTTCGAGGAAGGGACCCCCCGGCGAAGAGAGAGACGCCCCACAAAGCGGGGAGGAAGCCGACATAGGGGACAGGTTCACCCTAAACCCCGCCGCCGACGTGGCCCCACTGGCAGAGCCCCTAGCTGGGAGATGCGGCTCGGCCCAGATAGAGGAGTTCTGCAGAAGTAAAAGAAGTGGCTGTGTGCCTTTACCTTTGAATGTCTGGGAAACCGTCTTGTGTATGACCCTCGCCTGCCTGACTACCCTCCTGCCTGCCTCGCCCTGATCTGTATGAGACTTCATCCCGGTGTGATGACCCCTGCTGATGGACTACGACGAATTGGACTCGGCATTGCTATTAACCCTAAACTTTCCCTCCCCATTACAGTCTATAAAAGTTATATTTCATTGAAACCCTCAAGTGTGGAACTTGAAGTTATTATTTTCAGTCTCGTGAACACTCGTCACCACCCTGAGTGTGTCACAATATTCAAAATAAAGAACGCTCAATTTATTGATGGATCCATCCGCAATGCCCTGAACACCCACATTTCTGCCTACAACTCCGGCCTCGTATCCGGCCACATGGACGAATACAAAGTGGCGTCCTACGGACTCCAGCGAGCAGTGAAGGGCGCCAAGAGGAGGTACAGAGACAGAGTGGAGTCGAGATGGAGCAGCGCATCATCAGAGACTTATGGCAGGGGCTACGGACTATCACAGATTCCCGAGCTAAAACCCCCTCAACTGTGAGTGCCGACGCATCCCTAATGGACGACCACTTTTTCATTTCATATGTGACGAATAAACTTCTTAAGTCTTGAATCATGATTTAGCGACTGGCTGTCAGTTGGCGGGCTGCTGGGTTACCGGTTGAGGGCAAAGGCGAGAACCTCAGCGGCGTGTCCGCGGTATTCGGACACCAGGTTGCCGGAGCGAGCGTCCCACTGGCGCAGTGCTCCGTCCAGACCGCACGTGGACCACCAGGCAGAAGACTCCTCCCCACTGCGATGTGCAACGATGCCGGCCTGGGCGGAGGGAAGGAGGAGGGAAGGGTGGTGGAAGTTCAGGAATGTTGCGTGGCCGGCGTGCTCAGTCGATAACAGCAACAGTTCCTAAAAGGCACAGTTAAAAACCCGCTGGAGGGATTATATATCCCATCTGGCCTGGGAACAGCTCGGGATCTCCCAGGAGGAACTGGAGAGTGTGGCTGAGGAGAAGGAAGCCTGGGGGCCCTGCTTAGCAGCTGCCACCGCGACCCGGCCCCGGATAACGAGACGAGAATGGATGGATGGATGGAAGTCTTAGCTAGCCGACTGACATCCTCACTTGCACATTATGCTATAATGATAGCATATTTCACACGATATTGCATATCGCTTAAACAACATGTTTAGCCTGATTACACATTCAACCAGCCAGGTGGGAGGGTGGCAAGGTACAGAGGGCAATGCCCAGGATCACCAATCTCCCAATCTGATATTTCAATTCAATCAATATATCTGTTCTGCAGGGCAGACAACAGACAAACAGAAGGAATTGATCTATTTTTTCTATCACCAGAAAAGGGGCACTTTCTCTCGCAGAGGCCAAAGGGCAGGAACTCAAGCGCCCTTTGCAGCCTATCTGTGCACGCCCCTGGGAGGGGGGGAGGGGGATGAAGAGACATGACTTCTAGAATAATTAGCTTGAGGGATCCCCCATTAAACATGTCCTCACAGCGGACGGATGACACACACTAGAAAGGGAACTATGAGAGAGAGAGAGAGAGAGAAGAGAGAGAAAGAGAGAGACACACACACACACGGCCCCTCACCTCATGTTGGCACCGGTGTCGGAGGCCCTGGGTTGCGAGGTCATAGATCGCCAGCGTTCCATCCAGATAGGCCACGCCCACCAGAGGCAGGCTAGTGAGGGGGGTGGAGCAAAGAACCAGCTGAAACTTTTAAAACGGGAAGCTCTTTCTACAACACACACACACACACACACACACACACACACACACACACACACACACACACACACACACACACACACACACACACACACACACACACACACACACACACACACACACACACACACGCAAAGTAATGTTTGTATACATACATACACTGTATGGCCAAAAGTCAGTGGACACCTGACCATCACACCTATATCAGCTTGTTGGACATCCCATTCTAAAACCATGGGCATTATTATGGAGTTGGACCCCCCTATGACAGCTGCCTCTCTTCTGGGAAGGCTTTCCACAAGATTTTGGAGTGTGTCTGTGGGAATTTGTGCCCGTTCAGCCAAAAGAGCATTTGTGAGGTCAGGCAGTGATGTTGGAGGAGAAGGCCTGGCTCGCAATCGGCATTCTAATTCCTCCCAAAGGTGTTCAATTGGGTTGAGGTCAGGGATCTGTGCAGGCCAATCAAGTTCCTCCACACCAAACTCGTCTAACCATGTCTTGACCTTGCTTTGTGCACAGGGGCACAGTCATGCTGGAACAGGGGCCTTCCCCAAACTGTTGCCACAAAGTTGGAAGCGCCCAATTGGCTAAGATGTCTTCATATCCTGTAGCATTAAGCATACCCTTCACTGGAACTAAGAGGCCTAGCCCAAACCCTGAGAAACAGCCCCAGACCATTATCACTCCTCCACCAAACTTTACAGTAGGCACTCTGCATTCCGGAAGGTAACGTTCTCCTGGCATCCGCCAAACCCACATTCGTCCATCAGACTGCCAGATAGTGAAGCGTGATTCATCACTCCAAAGAACACGTTTCCACTGCTCCAGAGTCCAGTTGCGGTGTGCTTTACACCACTCCAACCCACGCTTGGCATTGTGCATGGTGATGTGAGGCTTGTGTGCAGCTGATCAGCCATGGAAACCCATTCCATGAAGCTCCCGACGCACAGTTCTTGTGCTGATGGTGCTTCCAGAGGCAGTTTGGTACTCTGTAGTGAGTGATGCAGCAGATGATAGGTGATTTTTACACGCTACGAGCTTCAGCACTCGTCGGCCCCGCTCTGTGAGTTTGCGTGGTCTACCACTTCATGGTCGAGCTGTTGTTGCTCCTAGGCGCTTCCACTTCACAATAATAGCACTTACGGTTGACCGGGGCACATCTAGTAGGGCAGAAATTTCACGAACTGACTTGTGGCAAAGATGGCATCCTATGACTGTGCTGCGTTCAAAGTCACTGAGCTCTTTACGAAGCATTCTGAATTGTAAATGTTAGTCTGTGGAGATTTCATGGCTATGTGCTTGATTTCATGCACCTGTTAGCAATGGGTGTGGCTGAAACACCTGAACTCAATAATTAGTAGGGGTGCCCACTGACTTTTGGCCATATAGTGTACATACATATGGAGGCTTATGCACAAAAACAGCCTCTAATAGTGATTATAACATTTACATTTAGGGCATTTGGCAGATGCTTTTATGCTCAGGTTTCGAGCATTCATAATCGCAAGTTTCATAATTGCTCGGTTGCCAGCATAATAGCCGGGATAAGAGCAGAAGTACCATTCTGAGTGCAGTACCAACATCTAAGAACATACAATATGCTAAACAATGCCAAGTACTATCATTTAGCGCCAAGATGTACAAACACGCAAGTGAGTGCTAGGGTTAGGAGTAGGGATGGGTACCGAGAACCGGTACCACTATGGAACCGGTTCCCGTACAACCGGTACTAACCGTACCGAATCAAAACGCATATTTCGGTGCCTCATTTCGGTGCCAGTAGTTAAAATGCCATTTGAAATATCCACTGCATTCTAGCGCCCTCTAGTGCTCGAAACGAAATATCGCTGATGCTCACGTCACGCTGCCCAACCCACACCTAACTTTAGTAAACATTTCATTCAGACAGTGACAGCAAGTACCCGCAAAATGCCGAAACCACGACGGTCGAAAGTCTGGCTGCATTTTACCCCAAAAAACGCGAACAATAGTACCTGCAACAAATGTTTAAAAACCATTGCATGCAAAGGGGGGAACACCTCCAATTTGATGAAGCACCTTTTGGCGAGTCACGGTGTGAACCTGAAGGCCGAAGCATGCACAGTGTTCGACCCTTGAAATCGTCAAGCCCAGTACCAAGCACCTCAGCCCAGTACCAAGCACCTCAGCCCAGTACCAAGCACCTCAGCCCAGTACCAAGCACCTCAGCCGGTGGTGTGGGAGACCCCGACGACGAGACGATTGACGAGGATTCCAGCCGCATTTCCTCATGTTAGTAACGTAACGTTAATGATGCAAATCTTGAATTTATAAATTAATCAACGTTTTTACGTGTTTATGGTTACATACGTTAATAATAAATAAATAAATAAACTAATTAATTAATTAATTAATTAATTAACGTAATAGATATTATTATAGCAGTAGTGACCCCATTCACCTTGGCCAAGAAGGGAACCTTAACAAAAGAGAAGGTGGAACAACGCCACAGGGCTGTGAGCAGATTTGTGGTCGAGGGACTGCATTCCACTGTGGAATCTCCATGGTTCAGGTAAATAAATAAATACCATATCATTGTTTTAGGTAATTGCATTATGTGAAAATAATATGTTTATTTAGTGTGTATAATCTAGTTATGTGCCATTAAGACAAATAAGACTAATACACATCCTTAAATTTCTTTCATACAGAGAGATGACCAGTGCCCTTAATCCTCGCTACCGCCCCCCGTCCAGGGATACTCTGATGAACACCCTCATTCCTGCATGGTACTCTGTCGAAAAGCACAATGTTGTTCAGGAATTGGCACAAGTGATCAAGGCTGCTATTACCTGTGATGGGTGGACCAGTGTGGCACAGGACCATTATTTGACAGTCACTGTGCACTACTTTTCACTTGCTTTGTTTGCTGTTATTTGCTCTTATTTATTATTAGTAGTTGTACTGTTTTACTTATTTATTGTTGATATTTGTAGATATTGTTCATTTAATATTTATTAGTAATGTTTAATAGTGTTTTGTATTGAATTGCAATTGTAGTTTAAACAGTGTTAGAGTGAAGAGTTAATATATTGTTCAATTGTTTTGCCTTTGTTGTTTGACATTGTTGTTTGCTCTTTATTTTAAAGAAGGTATCGGTTCTGGCACCGTTTTGGCACCGGTATCGTTTTAAAAGTATCGGTTTGGCACCGGTATCGGATAAATCTAAACGATACCCAACCCTAGTTAGGAGAGGGATATATATATATATATATATATATATAAAGTTAATTTGTCCAACACATTCAATGCAAGCTCCAGCAAATAATATTTTTTTCAGAAGTCTCTGACCATCAGGGTCAGATTGGGACACTTAGACTGGCGGTGAACCCAAACTGTCAAATTGTCTACTGATTGTCAACACAGTAATAATATATGTCATTTTGTCACTGGTACTTTTACAGAATTTAGATTTAGAATAATTTACAGAAAACATGTCTAAAATCTATCTCATAAAACACATTTCTGAATGTCCAACCTGTGTGCAGCTCAAAATGTGTTCTTTTTGGGTCCAAAATATACTTCTAATGTTGTATCATTGAAGACATTTTGAAACATGTCCATTTCAATTGTGTTGTAGTTAGGGGACGGGCACTTTGTCATCCAGTTATTGGACTCTACCGATGGCCAATCCGAGCCTGGTGACTATAGTGTGTTTGTTTCATGGGAGCTCACCTTGCCCGTGACGGTATTGATGAGCTTAGCGGATCCATCCACCGACCCCGTCACCACCAGGGAGCCGTCCTTGTTGGAGGCCAGGCACGTCACTGCCCCCTGGTGGCTGTCACGACCTGGTGCAGAAGAATGTAGTTGCAGTTCTACAGGACGACATTATGACACAGTATGCATGTCTCCATTGTTTCAGGTCGCCTCCGCACATTAGACTAACGACACGAATATTCTGAAGGGTGAATGTGTAGTTTATGAACATAGACATTTATAAATATATGAATGACATAAATGGCTTCAGAAACATTTATTCTTTGTATTCGATATTTCTGCAACAAATTGATCTCTCTCTCTCTCTCTCTCTCTCTCTCTCTCTCTCTCACCTTTGACGACGTGGAGGGCGTTCCCCTGTTTCAGGTCCCACACGCGAACAGAGCCGTCCTCATAGCCCACCACCGCTCTCTTACCTGGAGACAGAAGAGTCCTACCCATCAGGCAGTTCACTTGGGTTTTCAGTGTTGTAAATATTAGATTAGAGTGTCTCGCATGTACATATATGTATGTATGTATGTATGTATGTACATATATGTACATGTATGTATGTATTATGTATGTATGTATGTATCATCCATTTATCAATCTACCTTGCTGTTGGATTGAGACACTTTTCTGAACTCTTATAGGCTGTTAAACAATTGACCCTTTTACTAACTGTCAAAAAGTCAGTTTTCATCTGCACTTCACTTCAAAACCCAAGAACCAGTAAAACCACTGAAAAAAAATGTATTATAAAATAAAAAATAAATAATTATTATTATTCCAAATAACAATATTTCAAATGATAATATATTATCATTCCAAATAACGCCCAAATATACAAAATAAAAACCCATAAAATAAACATTTTACACTTTAAAACTAATGACAAAAGAAAAGAAAAAGAAACAAAATCATTTTTAAGACAGTGGTAAAATTTCTCGGCTTCCCTCTCGTACCGTCGGGGAGAATCTTTCCGTTGGCGTGGCAGGCGGGGCTTGGGAAGGTCTTACACTCGCCGCCCGGAACCTTCCACATCCACATGTTTCCGTCGTCCGTTCCCGCCAGCAGCACTGGCGCGCACGGGTGCCACTCCAACCACTGTTGCCACGGAAACATACAGTTTTACGTGAACATTTTGGTACGTTCCGTCATTCGTGTTGCAGCGGTTGTATCCAAAGCGGCTCACAGTGAACACACAGATAGGGCTGTGATGAAGGAGGCGGAGCAAAGTTTCAAAATGTTACTCTCTCTTCTGCTCTCTCTGTCCACAACTATCCAATCTTACCTACAGAAGCTTTAACACACATGTGTGTGGTTGGTGGCTGGTTTAAGCAGCCTTACCTGGCCCCAGTCAGGCTGATTAGTCTGGGGTGGGTGGGGCTGCACACCTATGGTGCATGCATCGGCTAATCAATGCACCACAGGATAAACCAGCCATCACCACACACACACACACACACACTCAGGAGACAGCGCTAGCATACTAGCATTGTTCCACATGCTCCTGGTCTTCATTCAACTGCAAAACAGCATAATATGCACACACACACACACACACACACGCGCAGACACGCATGCCCCCCTACCTCCAGGTCACTGACTTCAAAGGACCACACCTCCTCGTGGCTGTCCACCTGCCACACCTTGATCAGCCCGCTCATGTCCCCGGACGCCACCAGCGCCGAGTCGTGGCTGAAGCACACGCAGGTCACCGAGTCCTTGTGTCCTGAGAGGCGAACGCAGAGAGAGACACACGACACAGCGTTGGCCGTTGGCACGCCACAAGCACACGGGGCTCTGAAGTGAACAACAATGGCGGATAGTGGAAACCATTTATTTGGCAGGTGAAAACTGTGGCCAGAGTTTTCCACTTGTAAACACTTGGGTAGTAATAATAATATAATATATTATATATATAATAATGTCATATATCATATCATATAATATAATATAACAACAATAACAATGTCATATAATACCATAATAATTGTACTGTTGGGCATTATGTTGTCCAGGCTGTTGAAAATGAGCCTAAAACCCTACATTGTCTTTGTTCTCAACTGTGGTTAAGCTTTCTCGGCACAATTTCAAGAAAACATATATTTCAACATTCATGAATGAATCACAATGTAGCCAAGATGGCTGCCTGGCGACACCACAACACCCACCGGTGCACTCGAAGAGCACCTCGCCGTCGCTGAGCCGCCACACGTACGCCTTGTCGTCCTCGCCGCCGGTGACCGCCAGGCTGTTGGTCGCCGGGTCGAGACCCACGCAGAACACGGAGCCTGCAGAACACGAACACACACGCGCACACACACGCGCACACACGCGCACACACACAGTCAAGTTCTGTCAAGACTCCGTGCAGCATCCCCGCTTGAAAGGGACGTATGGATCTAACCGAAGATTTTTAACTGGATTCAACTCGATGACTCGATGACCAAACTGATTTTTCCTTTTGTCTCCTTTTATTTTAGCAGGTTCAGGAGTGATAGTTCAGTTAGAATGTTCCATTAGTTCCATCATTCAGTCAGATATAAGGTGTTAGTCATTTGGTGTAAGGCATTAGGTGAAATTTATATATGTATCTATATATAGTTATATATAGATATATATACACAGATTTTACACACTATTTCAAAAGAAATAGCCAATATATACACATCTGTACATATTCTGTAAATATTGCAAACATTTCTTTACATTAAACATTAGCACATTATCTCACTTAATTTAAAAATGTACTCATACAGGTATAATGCAAATATTTATTGCACAGCTGATGCCATATTTTTAACAACAGGTAATGTCAGTAATTTAACAGGTAAGACATGTCATAAGACATTTAATTGCATTTTAATTTGAAGTATTTTTAACATATTTATTTAAAGTAATATTAAATCATGCAGTTCTTTTTAATCAACCACATAACCTCATAATATCATGACTACTATCTGCTGTTCCTAGTTTTATCAGTAATTATTGTTTTTCATCAAAAGTGAACCAGGATATACCAAATGCAAATTAAACAAACGACTTCCCAGCTCTGACTTCGGAGTCGGAATTCGGTAGCGGAGGTGCGGGCGTGTAGTACTGTGTACGTACCGGTGTGTTTGGAGAAGGTGAGCTCGCTGTCGTCTTGCTCCACCTCCGCCTCCATCTCGTCCTCCGTCTCCCAGTCGTCGTTGTCCTCCACATCTCCGTCATCCTCGAAGTCCACGTCCTCCAGGTCGTCCGCCAAATCATCTGCCCATTCATTGGCGAATTTGGAAATATCGTGTCATGTCAACAATTGTTGAACTCGCTTCCGCTGATAACTTTATTTTTTACTTTCGCAAGTTCAGATTTTAATGTTGTGACAATTTTTACAGTTAATTGCTAACATTTATGTAACTGACTAATATGAACAAATATTGTGAAATGGGACAAGCTTGAGGAATTCCGACTTAAACTTAAAGCTGGGGTGCATTAGGTAGTATGACACAGCTGCTAATATTCTGAGACTGTCCATTGACTCCATTTCTAAATTGAACTCCAAACTCCAAAAATGTTTAGGCCTCAGTACAGAAAAGAAGAATTGATGCTCCACAGAGTCAAAAGGCTTTGTAGAAATTCAAAAGACAGGAGAACACCATTATCTTCTATTAGATTTCTGTACTCAATACTCACCAGCCTAAAATTATTGTGGATTGATCCCCCTTTTGAGAAACAAGTTTTTCTGCTATAAGTTTCAAAGGCGACCAATTACAGTAACAAGATCTGCAATTGGCGTTTGATTATCACACGTTTGTTAGAAGCCATAATCCACTTTGGGAATATTGTGCTATGTTCTTTAAGAATGTATAAGAACTCATGAGAAAATGTAGAACTGTTGATCTGGCTATAAAATGTATTTTCATCTGTGGTTTCTAGATTATCCACAATCAAGGATGAGGTTTTTTTCTGTATTCTTTTTTTTTTTCCACGGCCACTAAAATATTTTTTTCCCCTCTCCTCTATTCATTTGGCCTTTTTTGAGTATACATTTAATGTAAGGTTTAATTAATGACTATCTTTCTGTCTATCATCTTCAGTAGGGTTATTATTTGCAGTGTACATTTAACTTTAATAATGTCTAGTTCTTTTCTTTCAAGGTCTTTAAACATTTTTTTACAGAATGAGATAGTTCATTTAATGAACTCCCATTTCTGCAGAGTTTACAATCAGTGATTTATCACCTTTTGACAGAAATCATTGCTTTAAAGCAGACTGGAGGCAAACTTCCAATATTAGTTTCAATAAGTTCTCCTTTTGGGCTGTACATAGAGACAGATAACAGTAAGATCACTGAGGGGAGCAGCAGTTTTATAATTCTACAACTCTTTCATTCAGAATTCTAGATGATTCTGGTGATTTCAGCTGAACCACCAAAGGCAGTTTTTTTTTGCAACAACAAAAAACAGCGCATGCGGTGTTTGGGTGACTTGCGGTGGATCTGGAGGTTTGTCCTCATGAAGTGTCGTGTCACACGGTGTGAGACATGTACATACCAGGCCCTGGCTCCGCGTCGTTCAGCTCGATCACCTCGATGATCTCTTCATCTCCGTGGAGCTCTATTGAGTTTTGATGATCAGTGTTGTCCATCATTACTACTACTACTACTACTATTGTTATTATTATTATTATTATTATTTAGGTCTCCATCACCCAAAATATGTCGATCAAACTTGACAAACGCTACTCTACGTAACATACTCGTGTAAGTCGCAAAGTAAATTGAGTCCAGGGAGTGTGTATACTGATATTATTCCATGTGTATCACGTGTGTGTGTGTGTGTGTGTGGACGGCCCACGACACTGTCGCGCAATTACGACGTCGCCAGATGGGGGGCCGGTTTCTACGGGTGTAGTTCCCCTCTCTGCCCGCTAGGCGGCGACGGGTTCACTGCAAAGCGCTCCTGGAGCCAGGGGCGGCGCCAGGGATTTGGGACTAGTGACGGCTCTTTGAAGGGAGCCGGATCTGATGGCTCCGTTGACGTTCAAAAGAGCCGGGGTTTTGTTTTTTTTAGGGGGCGGGGTTACTAGGTTTATCTGCGAAATAATCACCAGGATAATGATTGACTGTATTAAAGGATAATGATTGACTGTATTAAAGGATAATGATTGACTGTATTGCCAGACCTTAATGTCAATGATCTGCATTGTAAACATGACACAAGGTGGCGCCATATCCATGTCACTCATGTCAGTGAATGTACTACTTTGAATGTACCCTCTCTGTCTGTGTTGTGTGTCAATAAAGTTGCCTCGCCTTGAATGCAATTCATGCAACTCTTAATATTAGAACACTTTTTATTGGCACAATAAAAAAAACAAGTATAATAAACTTTTGTGCAAAACAGATTTCAGTGCAAATCAAACAACAAAACAAAAAACATTTCACACGAGAGAATTTTTTAATAATAAATAGTAAAACTACTTCTGAACAATATTTCAAGTATTATAAAAACAGAGTAAAATAAAATAGAGAAAAATCCCTGAGCTGCTTTGACAACAACAGGAGATGTTTCTCAGTGTTCACGTCAAGGGGAGTGGATTTAGGGGCAGCCGGTGAACGAACGATAAAAAAAGAACGACTCTCACCAAGACGTACGACTCGGGTCCCTTCGTTCGCAACCGAAGAGCCGTTCGAAAGAATTCGCGAACGTAGCATCACTATTTTGGACCCCGTGAAAAGAAACCATATAGGGGCCCCACCGCGGCCGGGCGAGTAAAAGAAAAGTCACGTTATTTCACAAAAAACTCATTTTAACATCATTTAGACCTTCATGATATATATTGGCCCATATGCTAGGAGGAGATGGTTGTGGACTTTCGTAGGTCCAAACCACCCGTGCATCCAGTCAACATCCAGGGAAAGGACATAGAGGTGGCGCAAACCTACAAGTCCTACCTGGGTGCGCACCTCGATACCAAACCGGACTGGTCCCTGAATACGGATGCTCTCCACACGAAGGGACAGAGCAGGTTGTTTTTCCCTCAGGCAGGCTCAGGCCCTTAGATGTCTGCGGTGAGATGCTGTTCATGTTTTACCAGTCAGTGGTCGCAAGTGTCCTTTTTTGTTGTGGCAGCCATCGTGGACAATGTCGGCCACCCTCTCTACCACGCCCTGGCCATCGTTGGACAATGTCGGCCACCCTCTCTACCACCGCCCTGGCCATCGTGACAATGTCTGGCCACCCTCTCTACCACGCCCTGGCCATCGTGACAATGTCGGCCACCCTCTCTACCACGCCCTGGCCATCGTGGACAATGTCGGCCACCCTCTCTACCACGCCCTGGCCATCGTGGACAATTGTCGGCCACCCTCTCTACCACGCCCTGGCCATCGTGGACAATGTCGGCCACCCTCTCTACCACGCCCTGGCCATCGTGGACAATGTCGGCCACCCTCTCTACCACGCCCTGGCCATCGTGGACAATGTCGGCCACCCTCTCTACCACGCCCTGGCCATCGTGGACAATGTCGGCCACCCTCTCTACCACGCCCTGGCCATCGTGGACAATGTCAGCCACAGACGGCTCATCTCTCTGCACGGAGCGGCACAGGAGATCCTTCGTCCCCACGGCCATAAGACTACAACACCTCGGTCTAGGGCAAGGGCTCATCCCCCTCCCTCGCTTCTGCTTCTGTGATACACTACCCGGGACAATGTGCAATTCATTATTTATTCTAATTAATTTAACTTGACCTGATTGTCTATTGTCTGTCCTTTTATTTATTGTCAACTGTATTGTTGTTGTTTGAATTGAGCTACGGGATACCTTGAATTTCCCCAAGGGGATAAATAAAGTATCTATCTATCTATCTATCTATGCTATTTTGATACTTTTACTATGTGGTTAAATGAGGTTTGCATGCAGTATCATACTTAAGAGAACATTATTTTCTTCTTGTTTGTTTAAGTATGTATTATCTAACAGGGTGACAGGGGCCCTCCAGTATATTTTTGTTTTATTCTTTGAGATACAAATGTATTTTGCCAATTTTACTGTAGTTATGTCACTCATTACTTAGAAGAAAATAAATCCAAATAAAAACAAACTTTTAGCGGGCCCCCCTTCCACTTTGGGCCCTGGGTAGTCAGTCCCAGTCCAACGCCCCTGTCTGGAGCCACGTATTTTTGTCAGCGTCAAACTACATTAATCGACAGATACAGTACATTGACTAGATGAAAGCAAAAAACCATGTACATGAGCAATGTGAGTGGGCTAGCGTGTTAAAGGGGTCCGATTATACCACCAGCTGTGAGCGGGATTGGCCATTACAAGCCATTTCAAAATTGTCATGAGACTAGAAATTGTCATTGTGACGAAGTGACATCACAAGTGGCAGTGTCCACCTAGATGTATGCTGATTAGATCTGTTTACCAGTTGGGACCGTCTGCTGGGTAGGCTGATCTAATCAGCATACATCTAAGTGGACACTCCCATGTGTGAGGACTGTGAACATTTTTAGTCACATGTCAATTTTTAAATGACTTGTCATGGATTAATGGATTAAACCCCCGGTTTCAGCTGCAATGGACCTTTCCCTACTCAAGCGGCAAGTCCAGCCCCCCTAGTTACTGTTGCTATGTCCCCCAAGCTTTCCCACAGCTCTGCAGCATGTTAGTAATGTCCACTGAACAACGCCCCCCTGCTGATGATTCTCTCTCAAGGATTCCTGACAATATCGCTGTATGTTATTTGCCAAATGCCGCTACTTTATCTAAGAGAGTTCTACAGAAAGGACTGAACTATTTGACACAAGGATATATCCGTGACATTCGGATTTCGGACGGAGCAGACGACAACATAAAACTTGATGCTAAGTGTTGGTGATCTATGCGGAAGACACAAACGCCTCACAAACTCCACATTGAAATTCGTCGGGACAAAATCATGGAGTCCTACTGCACATGTAAAGCAGGGTGAGTACGTTAGTGATGTGTTTACAATGAAAATAAGCCTAAAATCTGCTAACTACTAGCTACAATGGGCTAATCACCTAGCTATGCTAATCACACGATGGCGCGGTAGCAATCTGGTCCTAGCGAAAAAAAACATTTCACTGCTCAATGTACCTGTACACTGAAATAGGTGACAAATAAACCTTTGGATTTTAACTAATTATCGAGCTTTGTAGCTTTTTGTGTCGGCGCTGCTGTAAATTGATGTGTGGAGTCGCTATCAACCATTTGATTGTTGCACTTGTGAACTTTCAGTGTTTTAAGTACATCATAAAAACCACTGCGTTCAGTAATTGTCTTATCAGATACAACACCTGTAAATAACTCAGACACAAAAATGACAGAACCACTTGGATCACATCCAGTCAATGCTTTGAGGGTTGTGCTTGACTTATAGTCACTATAAAGCTGACTCTGTAAAGCCAGTGCAGATGGCACCTGGGTCTTACATTCAGTACCATCAATAATGACTAAAGTAGAAGGAAATTATTTTCTAAAGTTTTCAGGCATGTTTTTAATAATAATGTCTCTATGAGGCCATATGTAGTTGTCCAAATTTAAAATACATAAGCTCTATCCATGTATTAAAAACAAGTCCTGCAGACTGCATGGATAAATCTGGATGAAAGGCGCTCCCTGTAATCTCTCTGGATATCTGTGGTCATTATTGCACGTTCCCCAAGCGCATCTAAGAACCATGTTGTTCTAACTAAATGTAGCTGTAGTCTAATCTATGAACACAACAACGCAGGACAAGCTTTGTTTGTGGGACATCATGGCGGCTCTATTGCAAGGGGCGTGGTCTTAAGAAATCAGGCAATCTTATTGGTTATTATTCTCCGCGTGACTGACAGTGTGGAAAGGTCCATTATAACGCTGGGAACATAAAAAAAGAACATTCACTAACAACATTGACAACATTCACCCCATGGTAACGTCTATGCTAACTTTGTAATACTTTGTTTGTTGATTGTGTCTTACCAGTGTACCATATATATTGATATATTTGTGGCTGCTCACCACTACATCAACATTGAGGGTTAGTCATATTGTAGTTGAGGCATAAAGGTAGAAAATAGGTTAGTTCACCAATGTTTAGTGTCTGATATGTAGAGTTCCCCAAATTAACTCCCCAGAACTCCTCTTTATAGCTGTCGTTTCAATAGTATTTCTACACAATCACGAACTAAAACACAATTGAAAGAGACATTAAACATTAAAATCGCTGTTTAGAAGTCTGTCCTGGTGTGTCTACAATCAGATTGTTGACAGGCCTATACGGACCAATCAGGTGGCATAGGTTGGTGGTATTTTACAGTCTATGTTTTTCACCCAAACAGAACACCCGTTTGGAGAAAATGGAAAAAGCATCAGATTTGACACATATTTTCTGTAAATTAAGGTATTGTTTTAGTACCAGTGACAAAATGACATATATTAATGTGTTGATCATCTAATCTATATTACTACGTTTAACAAAATACATAAAATGAGTTTGGGTTTACTGCCTCTTTAAGTGAATCTCCCAATTATTTTCATGACTAGCAGGCGGCCAAATATTTTATGCAGGCCTAACACTTGGCATAATTCATATGTAGTTACAGTCCCACAGTTGGGTTTTTCCAATTCCTTAATGTTATACATTACTGGTTTGTGGACTGCATAAGCCCAATATTTGCATTTTTCCCTTCAATTCAACTCTCCTCTGGAAAAAAACACACATCTGTGGTGAAAGCTGGCGACATGAGCGGACAGATTATTTAAATGTCGTAAATGTGAAACGAGTGGAAGATTTATAATCACTTCGCTAAGTAATGTGCTGGGGCTCAACGGTAAGAGTATGAATTCATGTTGGAAAACCAGACAGCACAGCGGCCTCCTTCACTATCGACTGATTTCGACTGATTACATTTTATTTTTGTAAATATTTTTGCATGCATGTTTGCCCATGATACCAGTTTATTTCACACACAATTTGTTTTCTCTCAAAACACCCAGGCGAAATGTGCATTTGTTAGAAATCATTTCTCTATTTTCTGACACAATTTAATCCTTTTCCACAGGTTAATTATTTTAAAGAGATGATTCCTTCAATAATAGCTGTCTGTATTTTTCTCTTTGTGTGGGTGTGTGGGTCTGGTCTGTGAGTATGTTATATGTATCTTTATTGAATTTATAATACGTGCGTGTACGTGTGTGTCCAAACAAAATACGAAAGTTTAATTTTGTTGTTGGGTATTTTTTCACTTCTGCCCTTTCCTGCCACACAAGGACTGAATTTCGGAAAAATGGTCACTAGATATTATAGTACATAATATTAGGTT